>JAMQCK010000684.1:0-17810 GCA_024196135.1 Pleurotus ostreatus/Saccharomyces cerevisiae fusant | reverse complement strand
GACGACTGGGCTCATAGGAAGGCTGTTGAGGGCAAGTCGAACGAGCACGTCGACAGGATCATGGCTTTGGTGGGGTTGGAAGCGGTGAAGCAGCAGGTCCTGTCTGTCATGGACAAGATCGAAGTCGTGAAGCAGCAGGGAACGTCGCTCAAGGATCAACGCTTCAATGTTGCCTTCCTCGGGAATCCGGGAACTGGTGAGTCAGGCTTCATAGCGTTTACCGTATGATTGAACTCCGTAACAGGAAAGACCACTGTGGCGCGCCATTACGCCAAGTTCTTAACATCCATGAACGTCCTTCCCGGCGACGTTTTCCTCGAAACCACCGGCTCGCAGCTCGCAAGCGAAGGTCAAGATGGCGTGAAGAAGAAGATACAGGATGTTCTCAAAGCGGGAGGAGGCGCCATCTTCGTGGACGAGGCCTATCAGCTCACAACGGACTACGACAGCGGCGGCCGTCTCGTCCTTGATCTCATGCTCGCCGAGATGGAGAACCACACCGGCAAGCTCCTTTTCATCCTGGCTGGATACAACAAGGAGATGGAGAAATTCTTTGAGCATAACCCCGGGCTCAAAAGCCGCGTACCGCAACAGTTCCAGTTCGAGGACTACAGCGACGAACAGCTCATGGATATTATGGAACGGAGACTCGTGGAGAAGTACCGGGGACGTCTCGTAGTCGAGGACGGCATGCGTGGACTCTATTCCCGGGTCGCGATACGCCGCGTGGGTCGTGGTAGAGGGCGTCCAGGGTTCGGTAATGCGCGGGCTCTGCAGAACATGCTCGATCGCGTGACAGATCGGCAGGCCAAGCGAGTCGCTCGAGAACGGCGCCAGGGCGTCAACGCTGATGTTTTCTTCCTGTCAAAAGACGACCTCGTCGTCGATCCTACGACGGCCATGAAGCAAAGCAAGGCGCTACAAGAGCTTCATTCTCTCACCGGTCTGCGCGCGGTCAAGGACGCCGTCGACAACTTCGTCCAGCTCGTTGTGGTGAACTATAACCGGGAGCTTCTCGAGAAGGAGCCGATCATGGTCCCTCTCAACCGCGTCTTTCTGGGTTCGCCGGGAACTGGCAAGACCACGGTCGCAAAGTTGTATGGACAGGTTCTGGCCGATCTTGCCATGCTCAGTAACGGAGAAGGTAAGGACTTCATGCTACTAGTATTCCCTCGCCAGTCTGGCGCTAATTCGTCTTAGTCGTTGTGAAGAACCCGAGCGACTTCATTGGGCAGTATGTCGGGGCGTCTGAACAGAATACGAAGAACATCCTGGCGGCCACGGTTGGAAAGGTTTTGGTCATCGACGAGGTCAGGTGGCAGGAAAAAGTATCTGAACATGCACTAACTCACACCCCTGAAGGCTTACATGCTCGGCGGCTCAAGCAAGGACGGTGGAAACCAAACGGACTCGTTCAAGACCGGCGTCATCGACACGATCGTGGCAGAGGTGCAGAACGTCCCCGGCGATGACCGCTGCGTCTTACTTCTTGGATACGACGAGGAGATGAATGCAATGTTCCAGGTGCGCAGTAGAAACAAACGAAGAACTAACGCTGATCATCGTTTCCAGAACGTCAACCCCGGTCTTGCGCGTCGATTCCAGCTGGAAGATGCCTTCCACTTCGAGGACTTTACTATGAAGGAGCTGATGGAGATCTTCGATCAGAAGATGCGCAAGCAGGAGCTGGATGCCACCGATGCCGCTCGCAAGGTCGCTCAAGACGTCCTGGATCGTGCTCGCAATCGTCCGAAGTTCGGAAACGGCGGTGAAGTCGAGAACCTACTCGGTCGAGCGAAGCAGAACTACCAAGCCCGGCACAACACGGTACCCGTCGCGCGGCGGCCTATCGACACGGTCTTCGAGCCAGTCGACTTCGACAAGGACTTCGATCGGGCTGCGAAAGCAGGCGGGAACCTGACGAAGATGTTCGAAGGCATCATTGGCTGCGACCACATAGTCAAGAAGATACGCGACTACCAGAACATCGCGCAGGTTCGCAAGGCTCAGAACAAGGATCCCAAGGAAGTCATACCCATGAACTTCGTGTTCAAAGGCCCACCAGGTACGTGTCCGCATGATGAGATGTTTCTCTGAGCGCTAACTTGACGTGTATAAGGTACCGGCAAGACGACAGTGGCGCGCAAAATGGGGCAAATATACTTCGACATGGGTTTCCTTGGCTCTTCCGAGGTCGTCGAGTGCTCAGCCTCCGACCTAGTCGGTCAGTACGTTGGCCACACCGGACCAAAGACGCAGAAGCTCTTCGAGAAAGCGCTCGGGAAAGTCCTCTTCATCGACGAAGCGTACCGACTGGCGTCCGGCAACTTCGCGCAGGAGGCAATGGACGAGATCGTCACGGTGATGACCCAGGAGAAGTTCAAGGGGAAGCTCATCGTGATCTTGGCGGGCTACGAGCACGATATCAACAACTTGATGGCGTCGAACAGTGGCTTGTCTAGTCGCTTCCCCGAAGAGATCATATTCTACAACCTCGATCCCGACGACTGTCTCGATGTGTTGAGGCGTCAACTCGAGAAGGAGGATATCCGGTGGGATCGTCTGTCGGACAAAGTGAGCGTGGCCTATGCCGAGCTGAAGGACGATATCGAGGCGATGGCAGGCATGCCATCCTGGGGCAATGCGCGCGACATCGGAACCATTGCGCAGAGTCTAACTCGCTTGGCGTACACGCAGGGCACCGCATCGGGCGTGAAACCGGTGGTCCTTGACGACGCAGCCGCGATGGCTTGCCTCAGAGAGTTTGCGACGAGCCGCAGGTCTCGCGCGGCCAATCTTCCACGGCCCGACCAGCGACGTCAGCCCGATAGCAGCTTGCCGATGGCCACGGCATCCGCCTCTGCCCCTCCGCCGCCTCCGAGCAAGACGCAGACGAATACGGCCACCAAGAAAAACTCGAAGCCTCCATCCCGTCCTAAGCCACCTCCTGCCAAGGTCAAGTCGCGTCCTCCTACGCCGCAGGCGCCGCCATCCGATTCTGGTAGTCCTTCTCTTTCGTCTCCCTCCCTTGCGTCCTCTCGTGCATCTACCCCCGCCTCATCCACGCAGCCGTTGAGGGCTGCCCCTCCCCTCAGGCCGCAAGCCAGAAGTAAAGGATCCGCGGACGCAGCACGCGATCCTGGCGTCCCCGATCACGTCTGGAACGAGCTGCAGGCCGCCAAGCAGGCGCGCCAACGGGAGGAGAACGCGAATCGGATCGCTCGTCAGAAGCTCGAACAGAAAATACGCACAGCTGCGAAGGTAGAGCGCGAGAGGCAGGAACAATTGCGCGTGCTGCAAGCCAAAGCAGAGGCCGACCGTCGAGAGCAGCGACGTGTTGCGGAATTGCAGAAGAAGATGCAGCGGGCGAAAGAAGAGGAGGAGAGAAGGCGTAGGGAATTGGAGGAACGGAAGAGGAGGGAACAGGAGGAACAGAGAAAGCACGAACAGGCGATGCAGAAGCTGCGGAGAATGGGGGTGTGCGTGGCCGGCTTCCAGTGGCACAAGATCGCCGGAGGATATCGTTGCGGAGGAGGCACGCACTTCGTGTCGGACGCTCAGCTTCGTTAAACAGCATGAGCCAGACGATTAGATACGAAAGCAACGTAGACCTGTGTACAGTATGCCTGTCATGACGAGTATCGGTGATTGATGTATGCAGGATTATAGGCAGTCAGTTTCTTGTATGTATAGTAGTTGGAGGTCATTTAGGATGCACTCAACACGTTCTTCCACCTCTGCCCGCCGACCTCGCTCAGCACCCGCTCCACCTCACCCTGCTCGAGGTTCAGCACCACCCGACGCTCCGCCTGCGACTTCCGCAGCGCGCCAGCACTATCTTCAACGAGCATCGCCCGCGACGCAACTAGCGTACCCAGCACGGACGCTAGCTCCGTCGCGCTCGGTCGCCTCGTAGACTCGTCGTGCCCGCTGAGGCTCTCGAGGTAGTTGAGGTGCTGATTTTGGACCTGAAACGAGTATAAGCGCCGTCTTCGTGAGACTAGACTGACGAAACCTAACGCACCTCCCCCCACTTGATCTCCTCCACGCCCTCCCGCTTGACGCACTTGACGAGCGCCGCGAGCATCAGGCGCTCGTGCAGGCTGCAGCCGCGGAGGAAGGCCGCTGTCGGACTGTTCTGCATGAGCTTGATGACCTCGGCGACGTCCGGGATCTTCACCGCGCGCCGCTTGGGGTGCACGAGCTCCACGGCGCGTCTAAGAAGGATGTTAGTACGTGCGAGGGATGCACGATGCGCCCACCGTGTTCCTACGAGGTTCCCACATACCTGCAAATATCTAACACCCTCCGCGCATCCCCACTGATACTGCTAACCTTCATCGCGGCAAACTTCACCGCATCGGGCGAGATGACGCCGTCGGGCACCTCCTTCTTGTCCTCTTCGCTCAGGCCCACGAGCGCCTGCTGCAGACGCGTGCTGACGATGGTGTTGAGCTGCAGTGTCGTGTAGGCTTGGAAGTTGATGCGCGTCATGCCTGGAGGGGGGCGTTAGCATATGCAAGGGACAGCGTGAGCAATCGCGATAAGATGTGCCCGACGAGACAGTAGCAATTGTAAGAGTGAGGGGTCCAGGTGCGAAGAAAACGCCACTCACCCAACCGACTGCGCACCCTCCCCGTCATCACACGCTCGGGCAGGTCCATCGTATTCGCGACCGCAAGCACGACAAGCTTGCTATTCGCGATCGTCGGCCAGTTGAAGAAGTTGTACACCACGTCCTGCTTCGTCGTCACCAGCTGATCCAGCTCGTCCATCAGGACGACACTGGCAAGTTTCCTGTCAACTTTTTACTCATGAGATAGCCTTCGACCACCACTCACCAAGCATGCCCACTCGGCCCCCTCCCCCTCCCGCCCCCGCCACCAAAATGCCGCGTCAGCTCGCGCAAACTCTCCTTCGCGCCCACGCGCAGATGCCCCTCCTTCGCCACGTCGTGCCCGGAGACGGCCTCCCAGAGAAGGGAGTAGGCCGCGGCGGGCTCGGGCACCTTGAGCCCGTTGATCTCGACGTAGGTGAAGGGGTTGGTTTCCTAGGGTGGGCGTGAGTTAGGTGGAGGGGGATGGGAGAAGGGGAATAGGGGAAGGAGAGGAGAGGGAAGAAGAGAAGGAAAGGGGAAGGAGAACTTACACTAGCTTCCGCCATCCGCTTGAGCTCGCGCACTACCGCATGCACCGTCGCCGTCTTCCCCGTCCCAGGCGTACCGGAGATGTCTGGAGATAATCGTCAAAACGCTCTCCTTACACAACACAAAAGAAATGAACTACTCACATATACACCCCCCACTCCCCTCCTCCAACAAATCGCCCACGCACCGCAGCACCCGCTCAAACTCAGCCTCCCGACATGGCAGCGCCTCCGGCCGGCTCCCCACATGCAGCGCGTGCATCGCGCGCAGCCACGGGTCCCTCGGCACGTTCGAGAGGTCGAGCGTGGCGAAGGTTTGGGGGCGGGGGCGGACGGCGAGTTTTTTGGTGGGTGATTTGGTGGGCGAGCGCGAGGTCTTGGTTGGTGACCGAGGGGTTTTCGTCGGCGAGCGGGGTACCTTCGTTGGCGAGCCAGGGGCCTTGGTGGGCGAGCGCGGCCTTCTGTCCGGGGAGTCAGGCGCGTCCTTGCGCGCGCGCTTTCGCAATGCGGCCTTCGAGTGCGGCGTGGGCTGCGCGACGGTGCGCCGGCGCTTGCGGGGCGAGGTGGCAGTAGCGGCGCCGCGCTTGCGCTTCCGCCGCGATGGCGTATGCGGTACGGAGTCCTCTTCGTCCAAGGGGTCGTTGTCGTCGTCGCCGTCGCCCTCTTCGTCCGAGTCTTCAGGTCCGACGACCGGTAGCTCGTCGTCCTCGTCATCCGAGTCGGATAGGTGGGCATAGTTATCCTCCGACCCCGAGCCCTCCGACTCGTCCGAGTCGCTAGGATGACCCTTGCCCTTCTTCTTCTCCACCTTATGGTCGGGCACGATATTCCACTCCTCACCCCGCCCCATCGCGCTCTCGTCCCCACCCTTCCCCTCCCCCGCCTTCCTCGCTCGCGTGCAATGCCGATCCCAGTCCAAATCGTAGTATAGCCCTCTCGCCGAGTTGATCGCATGCGTGCAGTAGAACTTCTCCAGATTCGCGCTCACGTCCTCCTCGTCCGAAAGCTCATCTTCGGTGCCGCTATCGTACATGCCCACGTTCCGCCTGCTCTTGTTCGGCGAGTTCGATCCTTGCCACGCGACGCCGCTCTTGCGCTGGAGGTCGCTGGGCACGCGGCTCGTGACGACGCAGTGCTCGAGGATGCAGCTCGGCATGATAACGTCGGTTGATTCGAGGGAGTAGTAAATTTCATTCTGGGGGCGGGGTCAGTACATGTGCGTGACAGACTCGATAGGTGCGTGCGTCTCAAGGGCGCGGGTGAAGAGGCGAGGGCAAGGCAAGCGCTGGCACCAGGGCGCGTATCTGCGCTGGCTACTCAAGCTCAAGCGTGACGCGATGCGCCCCGTAGGATGCGCGCAAGGACGGTATATAACGCTGCCACGCGAGCGAGGAAGCATATGCGCCCCAAGATCGCTGGATGTATGCACCCAGGAGGGCGAGCAAGGAGAATAGGGCAAAGGGTGTATGTACCGAAGAAGCGCGGGGGGAATGACGAATTTGCTGAGCAGGAAAGTGATGGAAGGGAGGGGAGGGGGATACAGGCGTCCCAGAAGTGCCCGAGTGTATGGTGCCTTCCGCACGACAATGCGCCGTCCAGACAGCTTCTCCAACGCTCCAGCCGGATCCACAACGATCGTTCCAAAGTAGAGATTACTCACCGCGAAATGATCCCGCTTCGCACCGCACTTTGCCAGCTCGCTCGGACGCAGAAACCAGTGAATGCGAACCTTCTGCCGCGGGTGCGTCTCCTCGTCAATGCAGTCTAGCGCGCTCGTCTCCCACATGGCAACTATCACGCCTATGCTCGCCTGTGGTCGGAGGGATGCGACCGAGACCGTGTCCCCGACTCTGAATACCACGCCCTCGGTATCGCTCTTGGGCGCTTGCTTGGTCCTGGCCGCCTGTTTCCCCCGCTTCACGCTGGGTTTCGCGACCGCCTTCCGCTCAAATGCAGAGTAGAAAGTCGTGGTAGTCTCCTCTGCTTCCTCCTCTTCTCGCGCCTCGCGTTCCTCCGGGTATAAGTCTTGTTCAATGTTCGTCGGTCGCGTCAATATAGGCTCCCCATTCCACTCTATCGGGCAGTTCGACTTCGCTGTCTGTCGGATAAATGGTGCGAAGCGTCTAGAGCGTCGAGGGGTAGGTGGAACCGCCGTTCGCGACATGAGGAGATGATGGTGGTGGCGGACAAGACGCGTTTGATTCCGCAATTGCGGCCACGCGAGATGTCACGGCTGTGACGCAGCGCGTCAAGCCGGCAAATGCCGGTACGCCCTTCTTTGAGGCCTACGGTAGCGGTTGCAGCACCATTCGAGCTTTGTCAGGCGCATATATCACGATATTCTTCTACTGTAGTCGTACAATTTGGTACCGATCTTCCCTAACCCGCATTCAGAGGGTCTCCCCTCAACCCAAGAGCTCGTACCTGCCCTGCCCCCGCTCACCTCTCAACCGCCCCACAAGCCAAACCACCGAATCCCTCAACTTTTCCCTCATCTCACTCAATCTCCTGCTCATTTCACCGCCTGACCCCTTCCCCTTTCCCGAGTCCACGATCCTCTCCCCCCGCACCCTCCCATACGGATCGCACACCACCGCGATGCAGCCGGCAGTTGTGATTAGCGCGCTGAGTGCCGCGCTGCCAGAGAGCAGAAACATGATGATCATCTGGAGCCGCGAAGCGCGCGCGACAGGCGCGCCGCCGAGGAGGGCGCCGGTCATCATGCCGGGGATGGAGATGAGGCCGATGACGCTAGGGGAGAGTCAGTTCAGAGCTCAGTCTATCCAATCAAAGGTCCCCCGACGTCTGCAGACGGAGTACTGTAGACGATGAAAGTCCTAACGCTGCCACTCAACCCACCTCATCTGATTAATCGTAGGCGTAAGCGCAAGCCTGAGCGCCTCAAGCACAATGGGGCGGCACGCCTCTGCGCGGGAGGCGCCGAAGGCGAGGTACGTCTCCACTTTGTCGCGATTTTCTCTGGGTGAGGGCGTTAGTCGGAAAGACTGGACAAGAATTGGACGTACTGCAACTCCTTCATCACATACGACGTCGCAACGACGATTCCGGAAATCGCATTGCCAATGAGCATGCCGGCGATGGGGACTGGTTGAGAGCGTTAGCGCATCGCCCCATCGTTTGCACCCCCTCACAAGACTTCAGGGGAAACGCTTCCGCACTCACCATAGTGCTCCGGCGTCCAGAACGGCTTGACACCAAGTGCAAAGCGGGTGCCAATGATGGACACGGGCACGGTCGAGCCGAGGAGCCCGGCGAGGACAATGGGGAGCATGTGGTCGAAGCGCTTCTTGCTTTTGTTGAGGACTGAGGTAGTAGTATTCAGTTTCAAGTCGAGTGGATGCGGGGATGTTGGTTGAGAAGGGCGATATGGGAATGGATGGGAGTCAGGAGAATGGGATCGGCGCGTGGCTCACCGACTTCCATCGTACCCAAGCAATTGAGCAGTACTAAGATCGATGCAGGTCAGCGTACGAGAGCAAGAGTGCGAGCATAGGTCACGCACATACCAGCCCCGCCACAAATAGAGGATTGTTCAGCTCGAAGACGGGGCGCAGGATCAGGCCCAATATCCTGGAGAGCAAGACGATTGAGCTCGATCCTATTATGCTGAGGGGAGGGTGATGATCATTAGGTGGGGCACTTACGACAGTTGTACCACACATCTCAGCGCCGCCCAGACGAGCTTGCCCCCGATGTCTAGGTTGTAGTACGCGGAGAGGGCAGCGTCGACGATGATGAAGGTGAACGCGATCGAGACGTTGAGGTAGGTGATCTCTTGCTCGTCAGTAGATGGGTTTGGGTCCATGACTAGTATGTGTGCAGACTAGATGGATAGGACGGTGGAGATGAGATTGAGGTAGCCGCTCGTCGAGGAACGAGGAGGAACAATGGGCTCCGGCAAGAGAACATGGTGGACGGAAGCGCGTGACGTCACAGCCAATATTGGCTCGTGTGGCGTCCGACGCGTCTTCGGCATATCCCGGTCCCCATATTTCTCCTTGCCACCACGGCAGACTATAGTACATGCATTGGTGTCTTCTTCGACATAAGGAAGCAGCCTATGTACATACGAAAGCGCGCTAAGTACAGCGCGCAGAGAAGCGAACGAAGCGAGGGCGTAAGTATTACAGAACAGTGATGGCGAATGAAGAGGTACTTTGCAGGCGGCCTGCGTACATAACACAATAGGTAGGCGATAAAACATGTATCATACGCTAGGCTAGTGGTAGGTATTGGTGGGTAAGTATACAATTAGGATGACTGGGCGATCAGTTTCTAACATGCGTAGACGGCGTGAGGGACGTGTGCTGTGGAGCAGAAGCAATGGAGGCTATGGAGGCGAGTCGGGTCCGTGAAGACGTGCGTTGGGTATGTCGTGTGCGTACGTAGTCCCAGCAATAATAGGCGTGCCAATAATGATAGTTTGGAGAGGTATCATGAGACACATAGCTTGGGCGAGGGAGGCGAGGAGAGGTCCGATGGCAGCGCTCAGCGCCGAGCCACCTTGCTCAGCGCCGCGCGACCGTGATCAGCAGCCGCCCTCCAGGCTCGAACTTGGCCTTCACGGAGGCCATGTCCACGTCGTACGGCGCGAACGCGATCTCCCATTCGTAGTGGCCTGCATCGCGCTCATCAGTCATCTCTTCAAGGAAGGGGAATCTAGCCACTCACAATTATCCTCCAAATGCCACGCATCCGCAATAACCCGCAGCTTGTTGCCCTTCTTCGCCGAAATCGTGACCATCTCGGGCAGGATCGTACTCGGCAGCGCGACGTCGAACGCGTACGCGTTAGGCGCGTGCAGCACGCGGATTGTGGGGATCGCGTTGGGTGGGGTAGACAGGGTTTTCTCGTGCGTCGGCACCCGGTTCGTCAGCACCTGCGTCGCCGGGAGCGCCTTGAGATTGGGCGGCGAGCGGATGGAGACGATTGCCGGGTTGTCGAGGAGGGACGAGACCGAGGGCGACCGCACCGGCAGCATGGAGGGCGGCGGCGCGGCCGGGTCGAGGCAGCGGTAGTACATCTGCTGGTGGGGTGTGAGTACGACGCCGTGGATGTCGGAAAAGCAGGAAGTGAGCAGTAGAGGCGAGGAAGCAGACGACGGCGCGAGGGATGGGGTGGAAGTAGACGGTGGCACAGACTGAGGAAGTAGTACTCACACTCCGTCGCGAGGGCATATAAGCGACCCCTAGGATGAAAGTGGCCTGATTGGTGTTTTTCGAGTACGCCGAGGGAGCGCTACGGCGCGCGGCGTGGAGAGCTGGAGCAGCGCGAGGACGCGACGATGCAAGTACTTTGGCGCGCGACGGCGTCGACGCAGCAAGAAAGGGCAACTGGGGCGGCAGAGGTAACGGGGCGCGGCAAGAGTCAAGCGTCGGAGAGGTGGCCCTACTTCCCAGATATAAGCCCCCGCGTATGTTATCAGTCCTGCCGGGTGGCTTATATCAGTGCTTGCGGAAGCTAATATCAGCCCTTGCGATGGCCGATGTTCAGCCTCGCGGGTGGGAGGTATGAGCGTTCACGCGGATGATATCAGTGCTCTTTGACGAATGTCAGCACCCAGGCGGATGATATCAGACCTTCGTTGACGAATATCGGGACCGCAGGCGGGTCCCCGCCTAGGGTCAAACGACCAGACCTCAGTCAAACGACTGGTCAGAGGTTAAACGACTAGACCGAAGTCAACCGACTGCCTTCGCGGTCAACTGGCGGCCCCGCGCAGGGCAATCGACATCGGATGCTCCCAGCGAACATAGATGGTGCTCCCTCTTTGGATATCGGATGCTCCCTCGTCAAACGGCGGCTCCCATCGAACATACGAAGGCGCTCCCAGCGAACATTCGGTGGCGGTCGATGGTCGGTCTTCTAGGAGCGCCTTTCCACGCCGCGTGTGGACCCTGCACATGCGGATGCGTGTTTTTCTAACATGTGGAGGGTGCATGGTAGGTGAGGTGAGGCTACAGGAGGCTCAGGGTCCGGTGACGCATCCAAAGGGCCGAAAGACGCACGGGAGGAACCAAAGGGCGCGCCTGGAGGGGCAGCAGGGAGCCACGCGAAGGGAGTAAGACACACCTTTACGCCACCCTACCGGCGGCGCGATGCGGTGAATGGACGCACATGGCAGGGGCAGTAGCAGCGTAACGGGTCCGAAGGAATATGAGGACAATGTGGAGCCGCAAAACGAGCAGCGTTGTGATCTCGTTCATTGTAGCCTGACATACGGCGGATGCTGGCTGTGCCGGCAGCACGACGCCGTAGTAAAGGCAGCTGCCAGGGAATAAGGCTACACAATCGACGGGTAAAGCAGCACGCGCGCGATGTGTCAAGCGCGCTACCTGGGAGTAAAAGAAATGAATGACCGGGAGTCAGGTTGAAGAGATGACAGAAGCGCCACAATATGGCCGGTTCCGAGCGCGAAATGCGGCGGTACCGAAGGCGAGATGAACGAACGTCTGCCGCGAAGGTGCGCAGCTGGTCTCCGCCTTCCCGCCTGTCTGTCTTCCTTTCGTCTTACCGAAACCTGGCGTTCGCGCTCCCGGAATGAGGTGTTCGCACTCCCAGAACCAGGTGTGGCGCACCGAAGATCGTCATCGGGGTACATAGGCGCGGCATGATTGGATCGGGCCGCAGTCTTCATGTTCGTGGACAATGCGCGCTTCTCATGTCACTTGAGTCCTGAGACCAGACATCCTTCATTCATGTGAAGAAAGATGCGCCGCCAATACACCGGACTACCTCTGCGCACCCGGTGAGTTGTGATCGTCTACAAGAGACAAAGTGGTCGGTTGTTACATGTCAGGGTGTCGCTGCGGCCCTCAGCTTCGCGTTCTTCCCTTCTAAACAAACTTCTTCCATCCTCCTCTGAATTATTGTCAGCGCCTTGTATTGCTCTCCAGCTCCGTCAGAAGGCGCTCACCTCTTTCCGCCTTCGACCTCCGCCATTCCCTCTTATGCTAATGAATCCCTCCACCTCATTCTAATGCGTCCCCTTCACCTCCTCCTTCGTCCGCCTCCCGCCGAAAATTCCCGTGCCCACGCGCACAATATCGCTCCCCGCCCGCAGCGCGGCCTCGAAGTCGGCCGACATGCCCATGCTAACGAGCAGGCGGCCCTCTTCGCCGTATGATGCCGTCTGCGATGTCTCAGTTCAGTCGTTCTGGTCCACGGAGAAGAATACATGAATGAAAAGCGTAGACAGAGAACAATAGAGGGAGAAGAAAAGAAAAAGTAGCAAAGGAAGAAAAGGAACTGTAGCCAAGGAAGAAATATATAGGAGAAGGAAAA
Organism: Pleurotus ostreatus/Saccharomyces cerevisiae fusant; assembly: GCA_024196135.1. Classification (NCBI taxonomy): domain Eukaryota; kingdom Fungi; species Pleurotus ostreatus/Saccharomyces cerevisiae fusant. Next base: position 5,360 of record JAMQCK010000684.1, on the reverse strand, counting down.
CCTACCTTATCAGCAAACCTCTCAACCAGAACCCCCTGCAACGCATCTCTTGTCGTCAGCAACGTCTTGAAGTCATGATTCTCCTCGCCCTCTTTCGCGTGAATTGACTGCTCGATAGAGCCGATGGTCATGAGACCCTGCAGTTGCAAGAAGGGGCAGTGTTCGAGAACGTGGATCGCCAGTTTGACTAGTTCGTGTGCGTCGGCGGCGTCTGTCGGGGTGAGAGGCGGCAGCCCGGATTTGTTCTCTTCGCCGGAGGTGTTTACCTGGGGCGGATTAGTTGAGCTGGATGCTAAGCTGCAAGGGAGAGAAGTTAAAGACGTACTTGGATGAGTACGTTGAGCTTTCTCTGCGCGTCGCCCGCTTCGGAGAGGGCCTTGTCAAGTAGATTAGCCGCCTTCGTCGAGGTTAGGGTTTGTACGGTGTGCAGGTTCGGGATGGCTGCACGAAGATGAGATAAACATTCGCTATCGCATAAAGTACTTACCGACTAGCGTCTTCGATTTATTGGACTGCAAAGTCCCTATAAAATGCCATCGAATCTCTGCGGGGAGCTGGAAAACCACGTGAGTCATTCCAACCACATTCACCACCACCGCTCTTGGTCAACCTACCTGCTTGGCCTTATCAACCAGTTCCTGCACATAATTCTCTCCAAAATCTCTCTGTCCCGCATGCTCAAAGCACGCCAGAACATCCGACGCCGGCTTGTACTTCGATACGGCGACCAAAGTGGGGTTCGATGCGCCGCTCGCGGCCTTGACCCGGTCGCGGATGTCTTGCAAATTTTCCAGGAGTTCTGACTTGCGCTCTTCGGTGATTGTGAGTTCAGACATCTTGGTGTATGGGCGAGGAGTAGAGAGCCGAGGGTACTGAGTTCGAATGCGCTGAAGATGGGCAAGTGATCTGGATCGAAGCATGACGCGGGATGTCACAAAGGTAACGGTCGGGCGTGACTACCCTTTTGGGATCAAACGCGTCCTGTTCGCGACCTTCATCTCACAAATTCACTCGAGTCTCCTCAACTTATGCGCATAAGTTACATTCAATGCATTAACGCTTCAGTCCTACAAATTATCGTAAAGTACGTGATCATTCGTGGTGTTGTCCGTCAGTGCAACATAGTCCAGTTGATCGTGCTCGGTCAGACGGGAGTTTCCGACGTCAAGAGGGCGCAATCCTCTACGAACTCTTCGGCGTCACAACATTGATTTGCCCCGTCGTGATCGCGTAGCTCGATTTCTGCAAAGCATCCGTCAGCGCTCGCTCTCAACAACGCCGTATCCCCCTCTTGCTCCCTTCCACCACCCTAACACGCAGTCTATCCCACTCACCACATAATAATCATTCGTCTTCTCCACCACGATCAAGTACGTCTCCTCCGGGAACGTGAACATCGTCTTCGGCACGACCGCCTCGAAGTCATAGGTCTTGTAGTCCGGCGACGTCAGCTCGTCGGTGAGGATGACCGCGCGGTCGAGGTTGGTGTCCCCGGCAGCGCTGATGGCGAGGGTGATGGACTTGGAGGAGGTCTTGAAGTAGGTGCCGGAGCAAAAGCGGAGGGTGAAGGGCTCAGAGACGGTCACGGAGGAGGGGTAGTAGAAGGCGCCGGTGGCTGAGGCGGGGAGGGTCAGTCTTGTTTTGGGATGCAGGTGGGAGGAGGGTCGTGGGCGGATTGATGATGTAATGGGACGCGACAGGAGAGGGCGAATCAGGGAAGGGGAGGAGCTGGACGTACTTGGACCGCACTCAGGGTAAGAAGAGTTGTTCTGCCTGGACTCGATTGGGGCAGCGGCGGCAGCACCAGCGAGGGCGATCGCAGAAGCAAGGATGGCAGCGATCTTCATTGACATGGTGCGAGGTGGTGGACAGGTGCTATTCGAGGGGAGGGCGCTATCCGGGGCGAGAGAAGGGATGTTCTTCGACGTGAATCGATAGGCCTACTAGCATGAGCTCACTTCTTTTATAGCCAGCCTACCATGGTCTCGAGGACGCCAAGGACAGTGTGAAGCAGGCACAGTGAGTCATGGGCAGCGTTAGGGCAGCGAGGTTGCGGCGGCGCAAGGCCGTCGAGGATGTGCTCTATTGAGATGAGCAGGAGGACGCATAGGCTACGATTGGCTGGCCCACGTCGGACCTTCATCTTGCATAGCACGATGGGGGGCTTCAAGGTGCATCAGACTTTCACCCAGCCTCCGACCTTACCTCGGGGAGCTGACACTCGACCTTTCATAGTCAAAATCTATTCCGTCGAGCGTGAAAGTTGCGGCCAGACGACGCCGATCACTATTCAGCGATACGAGACAAGGGCGATCTTCATGAATGCGAGACCTAGACAAGCGGGCCCAAACTCCTCCGCCGACTTCGGCGCGCGTCGGGGGCGTCGAAGGATCGCGTACTGTATTTCCAGTCGCTCCTCGGGCCTTCCGGAATCGTCGCCTCGGGGCGCGGTGCCCAGGCAGTGCCGGTCAGCGTCAGCCAGTACGCGGGCGCTGCTACACGGGCACCGCCGGGCGCTAAATTGGCCCCAGGTCTCGGGCCGAGGCTAATTAGGGGGGATCGGCGCGTCATTCGAGTCTGGAGTCTTCTATGACAAGGGGGCGGTGGCGGGCATATATAAGGCACCCAGGTCGACTCACATTCCCCCAGGTTTTTCCTACCTACCCTCCTACCACGACAACCACCTTTCTCCTTCGCGAGAAACACTTTACGCTCAGTTACGATCCCCATCATGAAGTTCGCGACGCTCACCGCTCTCCTTGCTGCTCCCCTTGTCTCGCTCGCCGCTGCGCTGCCCGTCGAGCGCGATGTGTACGCACCGCCGGTGACCTACCCCTCTAACGGGACGGTGTGGAAGCCGTTTGAGAAGCACAACGTTACCTGGTGAGCCTGGTGTCTTCGTCCTTGATCGCGAGTGCTTACACATACCACAGGGACGTATCGGACCCACCCAAGCAGATCACGAACCGCGTTGGGACGATCCGTCTAGTGAAGGATGACCGGATTACACCTCGTGCGTACTTTTAGTCTACGAATCGTGGATAACGTTTGCTAACTTTCCCGATAGTCATCCTCGCCGACAACTTCGACATCCTGCTCGGGACGTACGAGGTCACGGTCCCCTGGGTTGAGACTGGCGACAACTACCGCATCCTTTGTAAGCTCCATCCCCCTCCCGCCCTTCGATCATCTGCTGACCTTCTGATCAGTGTTCGGTGACTCCGGCAACTGGGGCGACGAGTTCACCATCGAGTACGATGGGTAAAGAGATCGTGTCTCCTTCTCTACACGAGTGCCCTCTTCCTCCCTCACTCACCCTTAATGACGCCACCGTCGATAAATCGGCGACGATCCTTACGATGACCTCACGCCATCGGACACTCCCCTCTCCTGCCCTACGGACAGGTTTGACTGACTCGCGCACGACGCGGACTCTGTACCATCTACGACATGGACTCTGTACCATCACGACACGGTCTCTGTACCACAATTAGGCACTCGGGCCAATGGACTTCACGCACTCTTGTACTCATACCACGAAACTTACAGATAAAGCATTTTATTTCATACTTGTCGCTTCGGCTCTTGTCGCTGCTAATGCAAGTTGCTACTGTATGATCTTCACATTTTGAGGCTGAGGGGACTATGCCTGCCAGCCATACGACTTCGTGTGGGGGTCGTGACGCCGCGGAGACATGCCTGATGCATCGTAGCACACGACGATGGCGATGACGAGCACAAGTAGTGACCTTAGACCATGGCTCTTTGTCGGTGTCCTGCACCGCTCACGCGGAACATGATTGACGGAGAAATTTCACGTATTTTGTCAAGACCGTCAGTAGGTGTCGCAGGTGAATGCGACAGCGCAGATAACTCGCTGTAGGCTTGGGAAAACTGCTGACCTTCGGTGAAAACGATTGGAAGGTAAAACACATTCAGAGCTACGAGAGCAATGTATCTAGCGCCGCTGAGCGTCGACGAGGCTGCGATGTGGTTTCTGAAGCTGCGGGAGCAAGGTGGATCTATACCGTAGGCGGCGAAGATGAGCGAAGCGAGTAAAGACTTCGCAAGAGAAAAGAAAGCGCAAGTCTCTAGTTTTGCCGGAAGAGGCCGTCGTCGATGGCACGCACAGCGAGGACCATCGTGACAGAAGCCAGAGATAGTCACAGTACAGACCCGGGTGTAGAGTATGCTTCTTGACGGATAGACCAGTCGGTCAGGCCTGCCTCGACCTGGAGATTTCCGACAACATCCTGGTCCAGCTGAGTCTTCGCTCGGCCTTCCTCGTAAACCATGCAACTTCGTTTCTGTGTTGCTCTGCAGGATCATCATGCGTCCAATGCATGGCTTGTTGCTACAGTGCAGACATGATTGTTGCAGAGTACATGGCTGGATAATTGAAAGATGACACTCGGGGCGAACCGCTGCATGTAACGCGTTACGCGTCATAATCACAAGAAGCGTGACGTGACGGTTCCTCGAAAGAGGGCGCTATTGTTCGGCGTGTGGCATCTTCGTTTCTTGCTTCCTGCCATAATCATCGCCAGAGAAGAACCACAAACCACACCGACGCCATGTCCGACAACGAAGAAGACATGCTGTTTGGCCGTAACCGCCAGTCCGTCGAAGATATAGAGGCGAACCTGCAGGACATATTTTGGCAGCAGCCGAGCGCGTATCTCGACTCCTCGGGCCAACCGTGTATCAATGCGGACGACATAGTCGACGTTATCCGCGAGTTCTCGCGCCGGTACGGCGGCGACGACCTGATGAGCGACTTCGAGATCCAGTCCCTGCGCCGGCTCCTCGATGACCACCCCAATCTCATGTGCACGCCGAACACCCTCATCCAGTTCGTCGCGCACAAGGTGGGGCCGAGTAGCGAGCGCGAGAACGCGGGGGAGGAGGAGGAGGAGCGCGGGCGCACGGCGCAGCTCATCGAGGGCGCGTCCAGTGATCGGTCCAGCAGCAACGAGTCGACGGGGACCCGGCGCGCCACTTCGCGTCCCCCGGCCCCGCCGCCGCCGCAGACGCCCGTGGCAGCGCGCCCGAGCGTCTTCGACCGCCGCCAGCGCTCGACGCCCATCGCCCAGGCGAATCCCCCAAGCAGCTTTTCGCACCGCAGGCCCATGCCGGCGTCTAGGCGCAGGAGCATTGATGGCGCCACGAGCGACTCTGAGGTGCGTACGCCATACTACGCGCTCGTTGGTGCAATGCCACGAGCGCGTCTCGCATACGGAAGCTAATCTACATCGACAGCGGAGCGGACTTTCTGCATCGACCGGCAGGCGCCGCGCCCCGTCCAACCCACCCGACCCGTCCTCCTCAACCTCGCCGCCCAAGACGTTCTCCCGTCCCCA
>JAMQCK010000683.1:0-17827 GCA_024196135.1 Pleurotus ostreatus/Saccharomyces cerevisiae fusant | reverse complement strand
ACGTACTCGGCCTTCGCGGAGACGAAGCGGGCCTTGACGATGCAAGGCAATTTTGGTAGCTGGCCATTGCCGAGCACCTTGCCGTAGCCGTGGTGGAGCGTGTCGATGACCGGCACAACATCCGAGCTCTCCGTCAAGCCCTCCTTCTCCGCCGCGGGCACAAGCGTCCAGAGCTTGTCGACGTTGATCGTAGGCTTCCAGTACTGGTTGCGCGTGAGGTGGAAGTAGCGCATACCGACCTTTCCGAAGTAACCAGGATGGTACTTGTCGAAGTTCGTGCTGTAGATCGCCGTAAATCAGCTTGAGGGGTCGAGGGGAGGGAGGGGGCAAACGCACCGGTGGTGGTGCTGACCACCAGCGAGACCGCGACCGCCCGGGTGCTTGCGGTGCTTGCCAACGCGACCGTGACCGGCGGAGACGTGGCCGCGGTGCTTTCTTGTGTTGGAGAACCGCGTCGGCATCTGAGGGGCGCGAATAAGCAAGAGTCCAACTTTTCGTGTATGGGGTGTATCCGAGGCGCAGGGCACCGATCCAGCGCAGATCTCGCTCGTTTCTCTCTGTTCGAGCGACAAACGATAGCGTGGGGAGCGTCGAGCGCGATGCGGAGGGGAAGGGGAGCAGCAATTCGGCGTACCTTGAGGAGTGGTGGGCGGGTGCTTGACTTGGCCTGCAATCGGGACGTCCGATGAGGACTGGGTGACGCAGTCACATCTTGTCACGCTTGTGACGGGCGTCCAAGCGGCAATTTTTCGCGGTCGACGCGCCTTGCACAAGGCCACCACTGCAGGTATGTACGATTTCTCGTTGGCGTTTGCAGGATGGGCTTTCGAGCCATATTTATTGTCGATGAACGTGTTCATGATCTCAACCTTCATGGCTGATCCCCTCCAATCCGCTTCGGAGCTCTCTCGCTGACGCGTATTGTCTAGGTTGCGTGCAGTGTTAGTATCCGAGAACAATATGTGAGTACCTCTTCCTTCCCCTCTGCAGGATTACAACATACCCCTCGTCTGCGGAAGTGCATCGATGACCGCGACAAACATGCATGGCTTTATGACCCTCCTCCATCGTGCAGTTTTTGAACTTCATGCTGACTTCACCCTTCAGATTTTGTGCGCGTGTGCGCAAGTGCGACCTGAGGGTGCCCACTTTGAACTCCGTCTGATTTTTACGACCCGCCTGAGGCCGTCTCCGTCTTCCTCACGATCACCAGCATACCCCTCGTCTCCGATCCTCGCTAAGGTGAGCCTCGCCGTCTACTTCCTGCCCTCTCTCCACATGATTAGAAACCATAATCTGTCAATCCACCGAGTACAACGTACAATGCGGATTGTATTATATCTTCAACCCAATGATCCGTTGCCTTGCCCGATAATCATCTTCATGTGCTCATCGTTTCCTCAGTTATCATGAATCAGCCTAATCGTTACGAGTTATATGTCCTTGAGGACGACGAGAAGTTGTATGTCATTCTTGTCCTTCTCGTCTTCATCTTCCTCACTTTACTTAGCCTCACGGTCAACGAGGACACTAAGGTTCCCAACGCCGTTACCGTCAAGATCGTCAAGCAAGACCACACCCTCGCCAATATGCTCCGCTCGTACGTCCTTCTTCCCTGGTACTGCTGAGCGTCGGCCCTAATTGACAACAATCTTGCAGTCAACTCCTCAACAACCCCCAAGTCCTCTTCGCCGGCTACAAGGTTCCCCACCCCCTCGAGCCCTACTTCCTCCTCCGCATCCAGACTGACGGCACGGTCACGCCCGAGATCGCTCTCGAGCAAGCCTGCACGCAACTCCTCGCCGTCATCAGCGTCCTCAAAGCCAAGTTCGAGACGCAGTTCTCGTACAAGCAGGCGGAGGGACCGACTGGCGGCGTCACGAGCGTCCTGGACGACCCGTACGGGTCGGGCCCAGCAACGTCGTGGGGCGGGGCGAACAGGGACTATTTGGACTTTGCTGGTTGAATGGGACGATACCTGTATTCTATGAGTGTATAATATCTTGCTTTGCTCTGGGAGTGCGGTGTGGCTGAAGAGTTGGTAGTGAGACTGTCCTTGGCCGTGGGCGAGACGTGGGTGCGGCCCTCAGGGCGAGCGCCGACGGAGGCAGACACCCGCGTGGTAATCGAGGAAAGGGTCCTTCCGCTCAGGAACTCGGTGGGAATTCCCATTGTTTCCCGACGCGCGCTCAGCAGCGAAGTTCTGCGTTCTGCGGCCAATTTCGCGCGTCTCTCGGCCTGTCCACGCGTTCTTCGGCTGGTTCGCACGTCCTTCGGCCAATACGCCCTAGCGCCGCAAATGATCTTCGTCTTGTATTCTGCCTCCCCTCGTTGCTGTTCTGCCTTTCCTCTTCGCGTTCGAGGGGTAAGTTCCACCCCCTGGACAGGGAACGGCCCTCAATTGACGCAGAAGTTCGTCCACTTGCTCCGGGCGTCGCGCTCTTATGAACATCTATTCTTCCCTGGCTCTCCCGCATGGGATGCTGCTCTCCCGCTTGAACTTTTGCCTATTTCTTGCTCTCCGCGTGGAAATTGCTTCCACGCCGTCGGTCAATTTACCACACCGCGCCCGCCGCTCGAACGACTTCCGAGGCATTGACGAGCCGCTTCCGGTGCATCGAGATCGACGCTACGCCGGGCTCCTGTCGTCGGCGGCGGACTGGACGCGACTGGCCCACGCGCGCGTTGGGGTTGGGGAATATGAAAATTGTGCTTGGGGATGGACCGTGTGCTACGCCGCCCTCGATGCGCGACGTGCGCCCTGTTTACTCGACCTGCTCGACGTCCCTCAAGCCTGCCTGCGCCCCCTTGGGAGTCCTTCGCACTCCGCTGACGATGTGGAGGCCCTGACGCCGTGGCGCATCAAGCACGCCCCCGTGACGCTTTTGGCGGAGCTCTATTGGCCAGCAGATTAGATCTTCTTCGGCTGACAACACATACTTTCGGACGCCCCCACAGGGTCACACAATGCCCCCGTTGGTCGGTCAATAGGCTGACATGACACCATGGACATGTCGTCCGCGCGGGGGCTGTCAATTGAGACGCGGCGCGCGTGACGCCTGGGGCGCGCGGTACTTAAAGGGCGCCGGCGGCGCACCCGCTTTTCCTTCCTCGTCTTCCCCCTTGACCTCGACGACCACCCTCGGGGACGACTGAGTTGTCGATCAGAGCCACTCTCGACAGTTTCAAGACCCTTCACGTCATCCACATCCACCACGATGTCTACGTCTCTGAAGAAGAACAACGCGTCTACGACGACCTCGCCGGTGTCCGAGGAGCGGGTCGAGTCCCCTCGCCGCACGGCGCCGCTGAGACTTCCGCTGCTCGTCTCGCTGTTCTTATCGTTCGTGTTCGGCGTCGTTGGACTTGCGCTTGGTGAGTGCATATATGCTATGTCGGGGTGCGAATGTGCTCTGCTTGAGCGCATGTATACACTGCTTGAGGGATGTATGCTACACCTGGGCGGGTCGCTGATACGCCCCACAGCTGTCGATGCCTTGGAGAAGTCGGATGATGAGAAGGACGCGGTGAAAGCGGCGGCGCCCACGGGCACCACCGTCAAGATAGATTTCACAGGTCAGTCGCCGCTTGCGCCAATCCACAAGGAACCGTACTGAGCGCAGATTCCTTACAGATATCCTCAACGCCGGTATCGCTGTCACGGTCGCTTGTGGCCTCACCGCCGCGCTCTCGCTCCTCTCCATAATTGCGATCGCGCTGCCCAAGCTTAGGACGCTTCCCCAGCGCTTTGTCGCCCCGCTCTTCTTCTTCTGTGCCACCTTCATCTTCGCCTCGCTTGTCCCCTTCGACGTCTTCTACGCAAACCGCAGCGCGAAGGTTACCGCGCACATCGGCAGCATCACTGTCCCGCCATCAGTCGTCCAGCAGATCCAGGAGGCTGCGGGCCTTTCGCCTGTTTACAAAGACAAGCTCTACCGTGCGTTTCGGGTATCTCCTTGGTATCGTCCTGCTGACAAGCTTTCCAGTGCGCGTAGTGGCGATCGTCCCCTGGTTTGCATTCCTATTCGCCCTGACCTCTGGGGCGCTTCTCCTTCTGTCGCGCTCCAGGGAGCGTCGGGGCGATGCTGAGAAGCTGTAGCATATTGAAGAGGTTATCACGCGCTTCCTGTTGTCTTACTATACCGCGCGTACATGCACGAAGGAGGGTCATGGGGTCGAATACTGTATTGTCTGCACACGCAATCTGCGTCTATATCTGCTTGCGCGTCGATCGGCTGCCGCGGAACATGAGCGGATGACAGGGTATGATGAGGAAAGGAAGGGAGGACCGGCTGAAGAGTTGCCGTTGAGCGAGCGGGAGGAGTTCAACTTGAGGCACGAGGAGGCCACGGGGACTTGGGACATCGTCACATGACATGACGCCACGCGTCACGCGTGTGCCGGGACCGTGCTTGGCCATTGTTGACTTGACTCTTACACTCACTCCTGCGTGCCGCCACTCTTGGCAATCCGCGACACAGACCACTATGGCCCCGTATGACGACTGGAACCGCATCGAGGAAGAAGAGGAGGAGGAACTACAGGACACCTCAGTATGTCTTGGCCGCAATTTTGAGTCGGGAACAATAACCGAGAGCTAATTGGCACCGTCCACCATTCCCTAGTGGCTCGAGGGCAAGCGGGACGTCATCCTGTTCTGCATAGACTGCTCGGAGAGCATGCTCGCGCTGTATGAGGATCCGGAGTACGAAGATGCGCAGACGTGCCACTTGTTTACGGCGCTGGACGCGGCGATGCAGATACAGAAGAAGAAGATTATCGTGGGGCCGAATGACCAGGTTGGGATTATGTTGTTCAATACGGTAAGTCGGTGGGAGGGGCTCGGTGGGCGAGTGGGGATGTGGCTGACGGTTGCGGGAAGACGAGGCGCGGGCCGAAAGGAAGTCAGGGTTCCGACATCAAGAAGGGGACCTATCTGTATCAGCCTATTGGCCCTTTGAGCGCGCCGAGCATACAGGAACTCATCCAGCTGTTGAATTGTGAGGTGGCTCAAATTCAAAATATGTTTACTGAGCTGACGTTGCGCAGCGTTCCGCGAGGACAACAATACCCTACGAGAAGAGTTCCCGCCCGTCGAGGACAAGTATGTGGCCATGGGCGACGTGTTCACCAGGGCCAACTGGATATTGCGGGACGGGTGAGTTGAGCTCTCTGACTTGGCTCCGAACATATGCTCATGTTCGCTTGCAGTGCACCAAAGACGGCCACCAAGCGCGTTTTCCTGATCACAAACCAGGACAACCCGCATCCGGGGCAAGGCAGTAGACAACTGCTAACCAGCGCGCGGACAACGCTTGTGGACCTCGCACAGTCAGGCGTCGCTGTCGAGCCGTTCTTCATCAGCACGGAAGAGAAGCCGTTCGACGTGTCGAAGTTCTATCGGGTAAGCATTCTCGTACATAGTCGCTCGTACGTTTCTGACCAGATTTGCTTCAACAGGCCGTATTGCTACCCAACAACCTAGTCGACGATGACGAAGACCATGACCCCTCCAACCCCTCCGTACTCAACGAAGCGATTAGCATCTCGAGAATAGAGGACCTGCTCGCGCAGATGCGGTTCCACGAGGTGCCCAAGAGGGCGCAGTTCAGGTAAGTAAGCAGCGGCCTACGGTCTTACAAGATACTTACGGTTTCCCCAGCATACCACTAGAGCTGGGACAGGACTTCGTGATTGGTGTCAAGGGGTGAGACTTTTGCCTCTGAGTGGCAGAAAAGGAGTCTGATAAGCCTACAAGCTACGGCCTCGTCACCGAGCAGAAGAAGGGCGCCTACCGTTATTTTGCCGAAACGGAAAATGGGATCAAGGTCGCGGAGAGCCGGACGCTGTATGTGAACGCGGTACGTCTTGATCCTTGACTTCGCATGCGATATCATGCTTTATCTGCCCAAGCATTACCTGGCGTGGATACTGAACAATTTCCTCAGCTCACCAAGACAGAAATCGACAAGACCAAGGTCCTCTTCGGAATGGACCTAGGCGGCGACAAGGAAGCCGCGGCGGGGAAGACGAGCTCGAACTTTGACCCTAGCGTTATGCGGCTGGTGAAGGCTGGCGAGAGGGTATGTGGCGCTTTCCTCTGTCGCGGCCGGACAATTCCATTTCGGTGGTCGAGATGAGACAATTACTAACATCGTCACCAGCCCTTCTACACTGCCGAAGAGGTCAAGAAGTTCCGGACGCTCGGGTTGGAGCCAGGGATCAAGCTCTTGGGGTTCAAAGACGCCGACACGCTCGCGTTCGAGGACAACATCAAACACTCGCACTTCATTTATCCGGATGAGCTGGTGCGTATCCATTCCCCTCCCCTTCATCCCTCCTGCCCCTCCCCGGCTTTCACTATACACGATTCTCCAACCCCAACTAACATTCCCCTAGGCCTACTCCGGCAGCAAGCGCACCTTCAGCGCCCTGCTCAAGTCTTTAATCAATAAGAACAAAATCGGTCTCGTCCGCGTCCTCACGCGCCGCAATGCAACGCCGACGTTCTGCGCGATGGTGCCGCAGATGGAACAGACGGACGACGCGGGGTGGACGGAGCCGGCGGGCTTCCATCTTATCCCGTTGCCGTTTGCGGACGATATCAGGCAGGCGACGGTGGAGAAGGCGTGTAGAGGTAAGTCACGGTGCCTTGCATGTATACGGTGTGCTGCGTATCGAGGGCAGACTCCTTGCGTTGGAATTGAATGCTGACGCACTTCCAGCTGGAAAGCCCTTGACGGAGGCCGCTATGCCCTTCATACACAAGATCACCATTAAGAAGGGCGGCTATCCGCCAGACAGTTATCCTAATCCAGGTGCGATACCTATGGCAACGATGCCTACTCGCAGACGCTTACGTCCACCACAGCTCTGGCCTACCACAATGAACAGCTGCAAGCCAGCGCCTTCCGCGAAGAGTACGACCCTAGCGAGTTCGAGGACCAGACGTTGCCCGCGTACGACTCGATGCACAAGGTCAGTGGTGATGTGCCAGGGTTCGTTGCACTAGCTAACCATCAGACGCGTTCAGAAAATCGGCTCCTTGATCAAGACATGGAAAGAAGCCCTTGTCATGGACGACAGCGCGGATGTCGTCGAAGCGCCGCCGGCGAAAGCGGGTACCAAGCGGAAAGCGGTGAGTACATGATATACCTTCGAAGACTTTCCTATACTCATTGGCCACCTTCAGGACACCAGCGTCGACGAAGCTGAGATCCGCGCCAAGTACGACAATGATACCATGAGCAAGGTGAGCCGTCTGCTTGCAAGCCATCCTACGCGTGCCAAACTAATTCCCTATCCCTCACAGCTCCGCGTCGACCAACTCAAGGAGTTCCTGAAGAGTAAGAGCCTGCCAGTCTCGGGAAAGAAGGCAGACTTGATTGACCGCGTGTCCGAGTACTTCGACAAGAAGGGCTGATGTGGATGTGATTTCTGCTTCACGATCTCCTACACTACAGTAGATAGTTATTAGTACATACTAAATCTTGGTTAATTCGCATTCAATGCATGTCCGCCGTTTCAGCACATTGTCACGACTGCCATAGCTACCATAGCATGCGAACCACAGCACCTCACGCCTCCGCCGGCGCCGACCGAATGAGGAAGAAATTCGCTGCGACGAGCTTCAGCCCGTATTTCTCCCCAAACTCCACCCCGTTCCAGCTACGGCGCTCCTCCAGCGCGGCCCCGTACTCGGGTGCACCTTCGCGTATGGCGAACGAATCCGCGGCGGGCTCTTGGAAGAGGAGGAAGGCTAGGATAGAAGGGTTAGTTCGTATAGGTGAGATTAGTCTGTTAGCGGCTTTTTCGATCCACGAGTGTACTGGAGGATGGTTCACGACACGAGACTACCGAGGGGAGCGGAGGGAAGGAGGAATGGGCGAAGTAGGGAGGGAACAAGTACGCACTGTATCGATGCAACCCGCTACCTGGACGGGGACCAGGCGGCCGATATGGCGTCGTGGCGGTTTTCATCTTGAGCGCGGCGAGGTTGTTCGTCGTGGTAGAGGTGTCAGCAGATGCTTTCAGCCCTGTGATCTATTGGGCCATAAGTCCACTTCGCATTTTCCGCGTCAATGCGAACACCCCACGCCGCCTGCGCAGCGTGTCACATTCAAGGAAAGGTCATTGCTTACCACCCAGTGCCTAAACGATCTGAACAGTGGATTCTCGCGCGACGGCGCGTCGGGGTCGAGCATCACGAGCGTGTATGTCGCCTCCTGCGCCGCTGCGCCTGCCTGAATATCGCCCGTGCCCGGCTCGGCGACACCGATGGGGGAGAAGATGATATCGGGCTCATCGACGGTGTCCTCGAGGGGAATCTCTTCGCCTATTGGGAAGCTATGTAAGTCGGTGATATGCAGTGTATGGGTGGGGGTACGATGAAGGTGTGGAAGGGAGAGGGAAAGGATGATGCAAGACGGAATCCAACGCACCGATCGTAACCTTCCTTCCACTCGGGAATACAATCGAGAAGACACCAGAGGGGTAGAAAGACTCAGGGAGGACATCGGGGATGAGCTGCTCGCGCTTGAGCGCGGTGACGACGGTGGACAGGGGATCGAGGGACATAGTGATCAGTGCAAGTGCTCAAGCAGAGGGTGACCAGGGTGGAGTCGACGATGCGGTGTGCAGGTCAGCCACCAGTACGTGACTTAGTCGAGTCGTCTCTGAGGGTGCGTAGGCCACAATGAAGGGGAGGGGATGATCGTCAGTCGCATGCGCTCGCGATCCAGCTCTGTATAAGTACCTTATGGGTTGACGTTGGCGGTCCGTCATGCGCGGGTCAGCGGGCCGCCTCATTGTTCCCCACCTGGCTCCGTGTGATGTGACGATAACTCACCGAACCTTCTCTGCGGTGAGAGTACGATGTAGACATCGGGTAATCGAGCGAAATTGAGCGCAATAGCACAACATGTATAGGGCAGAGAGGATAGGAATACACGTTACATGCATACGACAACAGAATAACCGACACAATAAACAGGGGCGGCTGGAGCATAGGAATGTGCAAGGGGAAAGACATAAGAGGCGTTTACTCCTCGTCCTTCTCCTTCGACTTGCTGCATCGGACGTTAGCAAGGGCTGAATAAGCGTACTAGGATAGACGTACCCAGACTTGGCAGGCAGGAGCTCAGCCTGGATATGGGGGACGACACCACCCTGGGAGATGACGACGTCGCCGAGGAGCTTGTTCAGCCTGAGAAAGGATTGTCAGTAGGAGTCGAAGGCTGTTGATGTTTCGACGCACTCCTCGTCGTTACGGATGGCGAGCTGGAGATGCCTCGGGACGATACGCTGCTTCTTGTTGTCGCGTGCAGCGTTGCCAGCGAGCTCAAGAATCTCAGCAGCTGAAGAGAGGGGAGTGAGACGGGAATATAGGGGTGATTTTTATGGGCGCGTACCAAGGTACTCAAGGACAGCGGCGAGGTAGACTGGGAGGAAGGTCAGCTCTCGATCACTTTTTGAGTATACGCTACTCACCAGGCGCACCAGCACCCACACGCTGGGCGTAGTTCCCCTTCTTCAGGAGACGGTGAACACGACCGACGGGGAACTGGAGACCTGTTTCCATCCCGTCAGCACGCGTCCCCTACTTCCCCCTGTCGCTCCACTCACCGGCCTTCGACGAGCGCGACTGCGCCTTCGACGCGTCACCACCCGCCTTGCCACCAGAGGTCTTTCCGGACTTTCCTATCATCGCCAGTTAGCCCTTCCTCCCCTTCCTTCAAGCCACTATGCGCCACACCTTTGCCGCTCTGTGCGAGCAAGCATCGTCAGCCGTATACCCTTGACCCTATACCATTGCACGCACCATGTTGATACTGTGGGGAGGCCTCTTGGGTTTCGCGGGAGGGGGGAAGGTGGTGGTACGGAATCAAGATTGATCGTCCGCCTCTGACGCGCGAGCCCTATATAAGGGGGATCACGTGAGACAATCAACGCGTCGGACAAAGCTACACAAACAACGCGGTACGAGGCGCGTACTTCAACGCGCTGCGACAAAGCACAAGGATGTCATATTTCTTTCTCGGCTCGGAGGTATCGAGCTATTTGTATGACAGACTTATTCAATGGTATTCTAAGTGCGGGAACTGATGAGCAATGGCCAGATTCGGCATGGGAAGTACATTTTTACAGCCGCGGAACAAATCTACCTGCAAGCCTCACATCCTCGAATTCCTCCACGTAGACGAGGCAATCAAGAGCTCCAGTTTCTTTAGCTTCACTCTAGACAGCGAGGTCTTGGCAGGGGATGCGAATATATGGCGCAGAGACGCTAGAGCCCTCGTGAGTAACAACAACAAGGCAACGCGTTAGACGTACGCAAGCGAGCCTTGATCCTCTTGATGACGGGCACGAAACTTGAGGGAACCGGCCATTTTGACTCTGTTGGACGAGCTTCGATTTGATGCACCTCAATGGCCGCCGTGTAGTATTCGTCGTCGCGGCGTCGGATTTCTGCTTTCAATTGACGGACACGCTCCTCGTAATCCGACCGTATCCTGTCGACGTCGTGTCGTTAGCGTACTGCTACCCTCGATCAGTGACAGCGCTCACTTCTGCATGGCGTGTAGCTCTTCCATGAATCCAGCAGGAGAAGGAGGCGCGTCCAAGGAGCTGAGGTCATACGAAAGAGGCACAATTACCGGCGCCACAGTGCCATGCTCCGCTCGAAGAACGAGAGAATGGTGCATGTTCTCGACGTTGGCGGGATCATCGGCATCGATAGAGTCCGTTGAGCGCGCATCTTGCTCATCGTCGTCGGCGTGAGTGTGATCAGAGGCAGACGTGCCACGGCTCCCGCCATCTGAGTATGCGTCGTCGTTGAGGAAGATGCCCTGAACAGCCCAAACCCGGTCCCGGGCTTCAATCTCTGCGTCCAGAATTTGCCAATAGGGCGTGTCGCAGAGGTCTCTGTCCGCATACTCCAGGCTCATGAGGGTTCCTTCACTGAATGAAGCAGGCGGAGGCGTGACTCCCTTCGTCGCGCAGTCGCGCAGGCATTCTCTTCGCTCCTCGTCGTCTCTAAGCAGATACTTGAGCGCTAGAGTCTCACCAGGACCCAGAGAGTGAGCGGGGTTGTTGGTGTCTTGGACCTCCATCCTTATCCACACGTGCGCACGGTGCAGCGAGACGTGGTAGCATCCGTCCCAAGGTAGTGGATAGCAGCAGTGAACAGGTCTGCGGCCTTCTGGGTGTTGGGTGTTCGGTCGAATGGGAGTGCACATGCGAGACTCGAAGAACTGTGCTGGATCGTCGGACGGGAGACCCTGTTGGACGAGCGCGATATATTGAGGGTTGCTGTGATGCTAATGTCCGTTGGTTAACCCATTTTCGGGGGAGTGCTAAGACGTACCGCATACGCGCAGGCCACATAGATTCCAGGCTTGATCTGACGAGCGGCCTTGGCGACTTCCTCGTCATCTATGTCCTGCAGAGACGCGACAGGGTCCAGGCGGAAAGTGAAGTACGAGCCGCAACTGGGGAAAGACATATTCGACGGGTTCAGGGCGTTGGGAGGAGGAGAGGAGTTGTGATTGCGTAGCCATCGGCGCGCCTATAAGAGTCATCGGAGTGCCTATAACGAGAACAAGGCAGTATCGAAAAAGACAGTTGAGCACAACATGGTTGATGGCGCCAGACAAGGAACAAAGGGCAAGTGCCGGAACGGCGCTCGGCCTCGGACCGTGCCGACGGTGTAATTTGTTCTCGATTTGGTATCGGCTGGGCTGAGCAGTACCGCCGTCAAACTAGGCACATTATCGTCGTCTGCATCATCTTGGGGTACCTTTCACACCGCTGGGGCGAATCGCACGACCTCACACAGCGCGTCTCGATCCACAAAAACTGGTATCCCAATAGAAGAAAACATGTCATAGATTATGGTCAAAAAGTAAGTACTGCAAGTACATTATGATGGATTCTTCGGCCAGCGAAGCGCTCGACCACCGACGAGAAGTCCGGTACCGCAGATCTCATGCCTTCTGCTGCCACGCAGAAGGGAAGAGCAGTAGTTTCTGTCTTCTTGACCTGGCCTTCAAGTTCGACGGGAAATTTTGTGCTAGCCACGCGCATCTGGAACGCAGAGATACTAGAATCGACAGAGTCAGTTGATGGACGACGGATTTGGCCCATGTACGCACCCAAGCGAGCTTTCATCTTCATGGTGAAAGGCATGGTCAGAGAATCTGGCCCTTTGTACTGCGCCGAGCGACCTTCCGCATAGTGCGCCTCGATGGCCGCCGTGTAGTAATCGTCATCGTGGCGGCGAACTTCGTCTTTCAGCCGTCGGATACGTTCCTCATAATCCGCTCGTATCCTTGCAGGTGATCAGCATACTGCCTTGTCCGAGGACTAGCGCACTTACTTCCTAATGGCGCTTAGCTCTTCCATGAACCCGGTCGGCGAAGGAGGCGCAGCAAGGGTGCTCAGGTCGTAGGAAAGAGGTACGATGACTGGCGACACGTCCCTTAAGTCCGCGCGATGAGTGAAGACAGCAAGTAGATCGTTGTCGACGTCCGATGCATCGTCAGCCTCCGGTATCAATCCCATGGCGGCGGCGGACTCGTGAGCTTCATTCCCGGACTGAGTCGTATCAGGAGCAGGCGGGTTGCCTAGGCCGGCATCCCCACCATCTGAGTAGTCGCTGGCGTCGGTGTAGTCAGTCTCAGCGTCCCAATCCTCGTCAATTTCAACGTGCAGCTGGAGGGGAGGTTGAGCGAGGCGCTCGGCCCGCTCAGCAGCCAAAACCTGCCAGTAAGGAACATCCGAGAGGTCGCTGTCTGCACCTCTTATGCACGCGAGCGTCAGATCGCTGGGAGCAGGGGGAGGTGGTGAGATCCCCTTCGCCGCACAATCGCGCAGGAGTTCTCGCCGCTGATCATCGTCTTGGAGCATATATCTGAGCACCACACACTCGGAGGAGCTTAGCGAATGAGGAGGATCCTCGTCTCGACAGTCGGTCCGGACCCGCACACGTGTACTGTGAAGAGAGGCGTGATAGCAGTCATCCCAAGGTAGTGGATGGCAGCAGTGAGCAGGTCGACGGCCTTCTGGGTGGCGAGTGTTGGGTCGAATGGGAACACACATTCGCGATTCAAGGAATTCCTCGGGTTTGTCGGGCGGGAGGCCTTGCTGAACGAGAGCAATGGTCGCGACTTCGTATGCTGGGGGGAGTTGTGGGGCGCCAATGGTCTGAAGGCCGTCAGTCTCTAGAATTCATTGAGCCAGGGCACTGCGCACCATGATCGTGCTAGCTACGTAAATTTGGGGCGATATCCTGCGAGCAGCCTCGGCGACTTCCTCGTCCTCGATGTCCTGCAGAGAGGCGACAGGGTCCAGACGGAAAGTGTAATAAGCGCCGTTATCGGGGAAAGACATGTTTGCAGCGACGATGAGAGTGCGAAATAAGGAGTTGCGCGTTGTCATCAAGCCGTATATAAGAGCCGTCAGGCGATTTCCAGAATACAATTGAGCATGGCATGGCCGTAACGAACAAGGGACAAAGCCGTCGGAACAAGGTCCCGGGCCGTGCCGGCGCATTGCCACACCGGCCCGTGCTATTGTTCCCAATTTGGCAGCACCCATGCATTGAGTGGGAGGTTCGTCCCTACAGGCAGAAGCGCCGGTAGATCTTGCATTTGCTGCGTATGGGCGCTCATACAATCATCCGTTGCGGCATACATCACCATTTAGAGGGTCTTACTATGGCGTACGACTTACACAGAGTAGACTTAGAGTGCGTACGACGTAGGGCGATTCGTATAATAGCGCATCAAAAAGGCATTAAGGATCGTGGTAGATGAGACGATGTCAATAATAATGTCAACTTCGTCCGGCGAAGCGGTTTTGGGTATACCCTCAACGACCAATCCATCCGCAAGCCTCACGACCTCGAACGCTTCCAAACGGACGAGAACATCAACAACCTCAGCTTCCTTGGCTGCGCCTTCGACGGCGAGGAGCTGACCGGCGACGCGGACCTACGGCGCAAAGACACTGGAGTTATCAGCGTCAGTCGACGAGAAACACGAGATCGAACGCACCCAAGCGCGCTTTGACTTTGTTAGTCAATGGCACGAAGCCTCCGAGGAGCGGCCACTTGGATTGCACCGGGGGTTCTGCGACACGACGCGCTTGGATGTCCGCCATGTACTCGTTGTCGCGGCGCTGGACCTCTTCCTTGAGCTGTCGCACGCGCTCCTCGTAGTCCGACCGTAGTCTGTCAGGAAATCAGCATATTGTCGCTTTACAAAGCCGCCGAACTCACTTCATAATCGCCTTTAACTCTTCCATGAACCCAGTTGGCGAAGGGGGCTCGGGCAAGGTTCTCAGATCATACGAGAGCGGCACGATGACCGGCGAGGTGTTGCCCAGATCCGCACGATAGGTGAGGGCAGCGAGGATGTCGTTCTCGACTTCGGCAACACCATTAGCAGCATGGGCGCTATCCATTGCGAGAACGTCCTCTGCGTCAACGCCGGTATGCGCCGAACCAGATGAAGACGCATCGTCGTCACTCTCACCCGAGTGAACCTCGTCGGAGTATGCACTATCGGCGTCCCCCCATGCCAAGCGGTCGGCTTCTTCCTCTGCGTCCATGATCTGCCAGTGAGGAATGTCGGAGATCTCTCTGTCGGCCGCCCGAACCCCAGCGAGCGCCATTTCGCTAGGGGCAGCGGGCGGAGGCGGGAGTCCCTTCGCTGCACAGTCGCGCAAGCACACCCTTCGTTCCTTGTCGTCCCTGAGCATAGAACTAAGCGCTCCACATTCAGTAGGACTCAGGGAATGAGGAGGGTTGATTGGCCGATTCTCGGTTCTGATGCGCACGTCCGTACGCGTGACGTGGTAGCATCCATCCCAAAGCAGTGGGTGGCAGCAATGAGCAGGTCTGCGGCCGTCCGGGTGTTGCGTATTCGGTCGGATAGGAACACACATCCGAGACTCGAAGAAGTCTCCCGGACTGTCCGCTGGGAGCCCTTTCTGAACAAGAGAGATAGTCGCCACTTCGTATGCCGGCGGGGGTTGAGGGACGCCAACATTCTGTACAGTCCCGTTAGCTAACCCGCATTCTAGAGCGTGCGAGCTCTTAGTACCCCGATTGTGCAGGCCACATATACGTTCGTCTGTATCTCGCGAGCGGCCTTGATGACCTGCTCGTCCTCTATGTCTTGCAGGGACGCGACCGGGTCGAGGTGGAAGGTGTAATACGAGCCTGAGTCGGGAAAGGACATGATGGTGAGTGTATGATGGTTGAAGGTAAGAAGAAGTTGCCACCGGCACGCCAGGAAAAAGCATCGAACGATCACGAGAAAACAATTGAGCAGGACGTGGTCGGGCCAGACAAGGAACAAAGACATGCGGCGGAGCGGCATCCAGTCGCGGACCGTGCCGACGGATCATGGCTCGTGCCATTGTTCCCAATATGGCAGCATATGTCGGGACGTAGCCGCTTTTCTGATGATCCTCCCATCTACAGTTGCTGACAGTACCTTAATATACCCCATTGGAACAAGACAAATGGAGCATATAGTACCTCTCGAACCATGATCCACGCGCATGACTGCCGCAATGTCATAACATTCTAGGAGAAATCATGAGAAGGGCGTGATGTCTCAATTATACTTCTGCCTGTGAAGCGACACACGACTACCCAGACCAGAAATCCACCATAGCATTCAGGCCTTTAACCGCCTCCAAAGAGATGTAAATATCGGCAGTGTCGGCCTTTTGGGCTTCGCCCTCGACGGCGACGTACTCGCTGACGATACAGACCTGCGGCGAAATAATACTATCATCTGTGTTAGCCGGCGAAGAACAAGCAAGCACATCGAACACACCCGAGCGAGCCTTCACCTTATTGGTGAAGGGCACGAAACTTGCGGGTATCGGCCTCTTGGATTGCGTAGGAGACTGTTTGGTACGACGCGTCTCGATCTCCGCCATGTACTCGTCGTCGCGACGTCGAACTTCGTCTTTCAGCAGTCGGATGTGTTCCTCGTAGTCTGATCGTATTCTGACGGGTATAATCAGTACGATGCCGCTGCTTAATAGAAGAATCGCACATACTTTCTGATAGCAGTTAGCTCTTTCACGAACTCACTTGGCGAGGGCGGCACAGTCAAGGCGCTAAGGTCATATGAGAGCGGTACGATAACTGGTGAGAGATCGCGCAAGTCTGCCCGATGATTGAGAGCAGTGTGGAGGACATCCTCCACGTCCGCGATATCATCGACAGCGGCGGCAGGATCAGTCGCAGCGCTGTGACCGTTCTGCACGTCATCCTCGGAAGGACCTGAACCGCAGACTGGCGCATCGTGGCTACCACCATCTGATTCAGAGAAGTCGCTGCTGTCGCTCTCGGCGTCCCAGTTCGGCTTGAGTTTCATTTGGAAGGCCCCTTCGTTAGGCGGATTGGCAAGGCGTTCCGCCCGCTCGGCGGCCCTGATCTGCCAGTGAGGAATGTCCGCGATCTCCTGGTCAGCAGCCCTGATAGCAGAGATCGTGTATTCGCCAGCAGAAACGGGTGGCGGCGGGAGTCCCTTCGCTGCACATTCACGCAGGCGCGCTCGTCTCTTCTCGTCATCTTCGAGCATATGGTTGAGCAGCACGCATTCGGCTGGAGCAAGAGAGTGTGGGGGGTCGATGGGCCGTACTTCTGTCTTGATTCGTACGCGCGTGCGATGCGCCGCGACATGATAGCATCCAGCCCAAGGGAGCGGATGGCAACAATGAGCAGTTCGACGCCCATCCGGATGCTGGGTGTTGGGTCGGATGGGAACGCACATCCGGGATTCGCGAAACTCGTCAGGAGCTTCAGGAGGGAGGCCTTGCTGAACGAGGTCAATGTTCGCCACTTCATACGCAGGCGGCAATTGAGGGACGCCGACAGGCTTGCAAGACTGTCAGACTCCGACGACTCGTGCGTTTCATACCACGCACCCAAGTCAAGCAAGCCACATATTCATTTACCGAGAGTCTCCCGGCTGCTTTGGCGACCTGCTTGTCCTCTATGTCTTGTAAAGACGCGACTGGATCCAGGCGAAAGGTGAAATACGAGCCGTCGGCGGGAAAAGACATGGGGGGCGGACGTCAGAGCGATGGAAGATCAAAAGCAGAGACGTGAGCATGAGAAGTATCAGGCGCTACAGGGAACACAATAGACCCCAGACTCATCATGCCGGACAGGAGCAAGCTTGGAACAATGGCATCGAACGGCATGCGGTACCTCGGACCAGCCCGGACCGCCCCGGCTCGTGTTGTTGTTCCCGAATTGGAAGTATCCGTGCGCCGAGTCGGAGGACCCCGGAATATACGCACAAAGGCCGTCCAGCGGTGCGGATAAATCTTGGGGGTCCCGGCCGGTAGGCCGGTCCAAAAAATGGATGAATTGGGAGCTTGAGGGCGCGGAGGCCAGCCCAAAAACGCGGATACGTACGGGGTATGCGGTGAAGCCGTCCTGAAAAAATGGATACCTGAACCCCGGTTCGAACCACCGGCCGCCCTCCAATTGAGACGCGCGCCAGACCATTGAGCCATTCTATGAGCAAGTGCTGGGAGACGGTAGGAAAACTTATAGCTCCCCACGCTCATTGGCACTTTCTCTCACTGTCAGACTTGATCTTCCGAAGAATAGCGGTGCGCGCGGTAGCTGTTTGCCTGGGCCTTGAGAGCGTTTATTCTCTGGGCTTGCACTTAACAACTTCTTTCTATCACAGGCACTTTACGCACCGCCTGTGCGGACCCGAGGAGAAAAAATGGGATTTTTGCCGATTTTATTGCCATTTTTGGAGGCCGTCACAGGAAAGTGGATAAATCC
>JAMQCK010000682.1:0-17830 GCA_024196135.1 Pleurotus ostreatus/Saccharomyces cerevisiae fusant | reverse complement strand
AGTGGCGCCAGAACTTCCATGAGACGCACGACCGGCTCAAGAGGATGATGTACTTCCTGTGATTGGTCTCGACGACCGGTGTATGCCTTCACGAGGTCAGTGCCTTCAGGGGGTCTTGTTGATCTTCAGCTAACGAGCCACCTCACTGATAGCGCTGGCGCTGCGGGCGACCTGCTCTTGTTTGATTTCTTTGCGCCTCAGCTACGATCCCATGTATCACCATCTCTGTATCCGCGACGACTTCTTGATTACCCTCCTGAACCACTAATGTAAAATGTACTTGTACCTACGCATGATATCCCATTTTCTCTTTCTGACTTCTTCGCCCGAGCCCTCAGTTCGATCCACCTCTCGTCGCCGAGGCAGGAAGATGGCATCCGTTTAATGAGGTCAGACTGCCATTCGTACGAACCCTATGCATACACCTCGTACCCGACGCAGTACTCGATTCCCAGTGCCCGCGTACTACTACTACGCGCCGCGGGCTCGCCTCAGGCGATCGGCAAGTGATCCCTGCGACATTGAGAAGACGGTACGCGGGGCTGCTACGCACGCTGAAGTGCGTAGAGATGGCGCGCTCGGGGTATACAATCGGTCTACCTGAGGCATACACCCTCCCCGTTCAACCGAGGCGCAGCGTTGCTGAACTCGGGGCACAGGGCCGATCCACCTGAGGCGCAGAGTCGGTGCACCCGGGACCTTCGCTCAACGTTGGAAACATGTCAGGCGTCCATACGAGCCGCAGGAGACGCGCGAAGGATACAATGAAACCACAGGGTCGATGCGACCACTTGTTGCGCTCGCCGCGGTCGGTATTTTGCGTGGATGCGGCAGCCGTTCGTCGGTGGGTCGGTAGAAGGTTGGAAGATCCTCTAGACCGACGCGGCGCCATGCCGGGGTACCTCCCGCAAACGCAAAGGTCACACCTACCGCGATGTGATTCGGATGCTTGGCTTTCTAGGCTAAAGCGCTCGGCGGCCGTATACTCTTGAGTTATAGAACAAGGCGCGGCCTGTTGCATACGAGAGACATGCCTGAGCTTCCCGAAATGAAGGGTTAGCTCATGAAGCTCGAAGCTGCGTCATGAGCATCGAAGAGAATGTGTTAGACCGGAAGGACGGGTTGCACTGAAAGAATCACTTCGGTTCGAAGAAAGCAAGCAAACGACCATGAATTACAGTGGAATGGATGATGCAAAGGCCCTGTATAATTGACGAGCAATCTGACACGCCATTGACGCCACGAAACAGCGAGTAGGACCATCGACAAGGGTGATGGCTAGTCAGAGTACACGACCAGATGACGTCGCAAGATATAGAGATGTCGATGATGAATCGATGACAGGGAAGGGGCAGGAGAGAAGGAAGCGGATCCAGACATGTTCGGGCGTGGAGACGACGGAGGCACGGACGCGGAGACGAGGAAGGCACGGGCGATGAGACGAGGGAGGCACGGGCGATGAGACGATGGAGGCACGGGCGCAGGATCGATGACAATAACATGCGCGCCCTAGCTTTATCGCGCGCGCCACCACAGGCTCTTCGCGCAGTTTCCACTGAGTGCACGGTTGATCAGCCGCGGGGAGATGGACCTGGAGCACGGCGACCGCAAGGATAGTGCGCGAGCTGTGAATGAGCAGAGTACGGCCTGTGATGCATCAGGATAGTCGGCCTCGGGTGAGGTGCGGCGGCAGGCGTATAACGTTACCTCAGTAAGGCCGGCGATACACCAGAAGCAGGGAGTCAATATACCGCTGCAACAGCAGCAGACCCTGATCCTGATACTTTACCGCGCCGCCCGGAAAAAGAGCCAGCGAGCTGGGGAACTGAAGGAGTGATAATAATTGCCCTCGCTCGCACGGTAGAGCTTCGTCACCGCAAGCGTGCTTCGTTCCCGAAGAACGCGACAATTCATTCCGTCCATCCGAAGCACGGGCTTCTGTTCTCCGTAATATCATAGAAAGAGCCGTCGTGCAGCTGGAGAAGCAGTCGTCGTGCCACTGGATGAGCCGACAAAGGCCCTTGGCGGCACCACTGCAGAAAGGAAGGAAGATGATGCAGTGCTGCGCAGCGCACTGGATGGACGGATGGCTGAAAGGAAAGAATGAAGAAGGGATCGACTCACGGGAAGATGAAGTGCATGAGGAGCGCGATGAGCTTCCGATAGGTTACGTGCGCGCCTAGCCAAGGCAGCCGACCGCGCAACTGTGCCACTAGAGGCGTGAAAGCAATGGCATGCAGTTGTATTAGGGACGCGCTATCCAGTGTGGATCCATTACGGAAAAAGCGTGTGCTGTGGTACTAGTCTCAGGCTCCGGTCGCAGGACGCCTGTCGCCGGTCGTCGGACTACCGTGTCCGCGGCGTTGTGCTGGCGTGCGGTGGGCGGTCTCCTGCTTCGGTCGTGTGCAGTAGCCGATAGCGTTCAACGAGCAACCCGCTGGCGCGCGCACGAATTATGTACAAAGGTCCCTTGCACGCGTAGTACTGTACAGACGCAGGCGTCTGAGGCACCGACAGGAGTACAGTAGCCCAGTGACGCGTGCCGGGTTCGAGGTGCCTAACAAACGCAGCGTGAGTCTGGAAACCGAGAATACCCGCGGAAGCAGATCGTACCTCGAGATGGCTTAGAAAAAACAACAGCTCGAGAGGCTGGGCGGACAGCTGTCAGGCACTGCACATCATTTATGGTGCTGTGGGTGCCACTGCCGACGCCGGCTGGACGGGAGCGGCTGCAGCGGCGGGTAGTCGGGGACGACGACGCGCAGCTTCTGACGCTGCTGCGGGGGTTGGCAGTGGTCCGGCGACTCCGCGTCCGCGTCCTCGCGCTTGCGCTTGGAAGCGCGCTTGGTGTACGGCGGGTGCGAGAGATCCTCATCGACATCTGGCAGCAGATCAAACTGCAGGAAGGTCGGCGAGTGGTACGGCAGCGGGCGCGGCGCGACGAGTGGCGCGTTGCAGATGACGAGCTGTGGCGGCGATGGGCGCGGGGACGGCGCCGAGAGGTCCGAGGTGGCGGAGCTGGACGTATCGGTCGGAGATGGGGGGACTGGAGGTGCGATGTCAGCGAGATGGTCGGATGCGGAGTCACAGGGAAAGGACGTACGGTCTAGTTCTGGGAGCGCTGCCCATGGTGCGGACCAGTCGAAAAGCGGGCCCCACGGCTCAGGCATGGGACGGCGGTACTGGGGAGCCGTCCAAGCATGCGGCTGGCGGCGTGAGACGGGCATGGGCTTCGCCCAGAACGAGGTGTGAAGCGGCCAGCGCTTACTGGCGTACGTCGGGCTGGCGTAGAAGTGCGGGCCGCCGACGACGTTGAAAGGGATGTCAGCGAGCGCGGGGTTCATGGTGGTGGTGGTAGGGGAAGAGAGGGAGGGATGCTGTGGTGGAGTGGGCCGGGGGCTATAAGTAGAGGCTGGCAACGGAGCTGCGTGTGGTGGGGAAGAAGCGGGCGGATGGCGAGCATGGTGCTGGGTTTATATGTGTGGGGTGGGGCTGGGCGCGTGTGACAGATGATGTTCTTGGGATGATACGGCTCGCTCGGGCTTGTCGCGGTAAAGCCAAAGAGCTCGCCATGCCGAACACCCCTGGCCGCCGTTTGTGATCCAGATGGACACCAATCAATTGCCCCATTCAGCCGCCGATCGCCATTCTGTCCCCGCGTGTCACGCCTTTCTTCGCGCCTTCTTCTTTGTCTGCGCCCCGCCATGCTCCGCGCCATACGCTCCCTTTCCACCGCTGCCGCCGCCGTCACGCAGCACGGCCAGCAGACCGTGCACCACCCCTTCTTTGTCCCGCGAAACTCCCGAGGCAGCCTCCCGGTCTACAGCGATGTCCGCAATGGCGGCGGTCGCTATCTCGTGAGTGCCTTTCTCCCCCTCTCATCAACCGACGCGTCAACTCGCCCAGGTCCTGATCCGCAACGTCGACGGCGACGCAAATGTGCGTACCCTACCCCCACTCACCCCCCGCCGCGTTTAACCTTGCCCAGGCCCTGGCCAACGCCCTGCGCGCGGACCTCTTCCCGAAGGAAACACCAGAGGCGGCGCGCCTGAATGTCGAGGTCAAACACGCTCGGCACCTTGTCATCACAGGGGGCCGCTGGAAGCAGGCCGTTACAGAGTGGCTCATAGCGCGCGGTTTCTAGTTATACTTGCGGTTTCCACTTATTCTTACCCGTCATCATCCTCGGAATCCCACCTCGCTCCACCCGCGCCGTCCGTATCTTGCTGTCTGACTGCCCCGGGCGCCCTGCGGCCTCTGTTCGAGTCCTGACAGCCACTCCTTCTCGATCGTGGCGGGACGCGTGATCCTGCGTGCGCAGTTCGAGCACTCCATCTGCTCTGTTGGCGCGAACATGATTCTGCGTTGGCAAGAATATGATTCTGCGCTGTCGGTAAGATGATCTTTCCTCGCGTCCGACCTGCCGCCTAGTCTCCCATCCTGCCGCCGCCCAAACCGCCATTCAGCCCCGCTCTCGGCCACATCATGGCGTCGCTTGATGCTAGCTGTGTCGGTACGCAAGCATGTTCCTTTACATCACTTCTCTCCTCGCACCTGCTGCTCCTTTGCATCTGCTGCACCGTGCGGCAGTACCAGGCCTGATACTGCTATCTTGGCGGCTAGCTTGCACCGAGTTACGTTCGGCTGCATACCTTCTATCCATCTACTCCTTCCTGCAGATGCAGTCCTGCCCCACGGTCTGAACGCCTCGCACATCTCGGACTTGCATCAGCTGTTGTGCATACCGCTCTGAGTCCATACCTCGGAACGCGGTCTCGGGGGTCTGAGGATTGTGCGTCCGTTTGTGAGGACTGCGCCCATTGCGTGTCCTCCGCCCATTGAGTGCCCTCCGCCCAATGAGTGTCCTCCGACATTGATTCAGGACCACCTTGTACGAAGCGAGACAGTCATTCATTCTTTGTCTATCCGTGTATCCAGAATATGCGCGGCCGCGGGCTGTCTTACCTGGACTGCCACGCCACCGTCAGGTGTGGGCGTATACCCGGGCGAATCAGGCGCATTATTTCGCTCGGGATCGGAGGGGCGCTGACAATCAGCTGGGTGAGTAGTGGGCGCGGGCGCGGGCGGTGGACACTAACACGGGCATCCCATCCTCGATCCACGAGCGCCTTTCCACGATACACGGACACCTCATCCACGATCGACCGCGCCGCGGCGGACGGGGCTCGATGCGATACCCATCGCGGGAGGGGACGACAAGCCGGGCGCGTGAGGGACAGGTACCGGGCTCGGGCGCAAGAGGGGACCTGAGGGGACTGACTAAATGCTCGAGCCGTCACGGCGAGGAACCGTGCGCTCGTCGACCCATCGATGCTATTCTCGAACGTCTCCGGTCATCCGGGGTCCTAATTTGCGCGTCATTTGAGCTCTTGAGCACCTGAAATACTGCCCCAGTGCCTCGCGTGTACTGTCTAGTCATTGTCGGCGACACCGAATACCAACTCAGCCTGTTGGTGCCCGAAATGGGCGTTAGATGGGGGACCCACTATGGCAAATACAGGTAAACAAAAGAACCTTGGGAAGCTTGCCACGCGAGCATGCATTGTTGCCAGAAAAGGCAGGCCCATGACATCACCGTTGATCGCGCGTCCAACCCCGCAAGCGCTCCCCGCACTGGCTTGCTTTTCTTCCTCGACGTCCTCATCGTCTACAACACCCTATATTCTCGCGTAACCACATATACTCTCGCGCATACACATACCCTCACGCGCCATGTCCGACGGATATTCACAAGAGAAGGAAGCGCGCTCGATCGACGCGCTCAATAAATTCGTCGGCGTGCGTAGCTCCTGTGATACGCGATGGCTGACGCGCCGACACGGCTGGGTTGGTTTGCAGCAGGACCCGAACGCGATGTATACATTTGACGCGCCGGCGGGTGTACCGAGGGCCGAGCTCTGTAGGGGGAAGAACTGTGTGACGGTGCGTGTTAGTTGGGGTGAGAGGGAGGAAGAGGAAAATGCTGACGCGCTCCCATAGCTGGACTTGTATTCGACGAAGATGTTTGAGTGTATGCAGGTATGTGGTCGACTACTCTGGGGGTATAGGAAGGCTTACATCTTCACAGAAGCTCGGATTCTATTGTGCGCTCCCCATGGACCCAGGCCGAACGCACATGGAGTGCCGACCACTGCCAAAGTGATGGTCCTACCCAACCTCCATAATTTATTGTACTATGGACTAGGAACATCAACGCAACCACCTCTCATGCACGAGTAGGAAGGAAATGTAACCGCAATGTACAAGGAATCCAACACCATGCATCCTCCTGCGTCCCTTATAAAGGCCGTCGACTTCTCGTTGTCTTCACCCTTCCAGCCCATCTCTTCGAAATTTTCTTCAAGTTTTCGGTCGCTTATACTTATGGCTTCCCTTTCTCGATCACGGGCGCCTACAAGTCGAAGTTCGTGTGTGAGCGGCTAGGCTTCCAAATCCTAGTATCCTCGTAACAATTGACTCAGACTTCGCCTTCTTCCCAGGATATTCGCACCCTCTTCCCAGGATTTTCCGCACCGCAAGCGCGCGGCTATCGTGAGATGGGGTCTTCTATTCGGGCCTCACAAACCCCGCGAGCCTATATAACAGGCAATGGCTGTGAGGCGAGGGTTTCCTTCACGCCCCACGACGACTCGCCGCGCTCATAGAAATGGGTGAGTCGCTGTCTTGGATAGTGAAGCTGGAAACATGCCGATCGCTCGCTCAGCGAGACGAGGCTCGGATAATGGTCAAGCCGCTAATGTCCGCGTCGCTAGTGAGAAAGTCGCATTTTTCAGGCTTTATGCATCCTTACAGGTCCCTCCTTTATCTAGAATCCAAGGCCGAGATGAGAGCTGAATCCAGAGCAGCGACTGAGGCGCGACTCGCCGCCCTCAAGGCCAGGTTGACGATGGACGCCGCGAAGATCCTCAACCCCAGAGTGGCGAAGGTGCTCATGCCCATTGTCCTCAGTGCCATCGAGGCGGCGATCAGGGCGAAGATGTGGGCGAAGGAAAGTGAGTGGCAGTCGGTCGCGTGCATCGACACCAGATGTAGGTGCATATAATCTGACAAACAACGCTCGACCCTCAGATCCCATCCTGGCCACCACCCTCGCTGGCACAGCGCTCAGCCTCATCCTCGCCCCCATTCTGGGTCCCGTCATCCTCGGCGCTCTAGGATTTGGACCTGGTGGTGTCGTCGCTTGTACGCTTAGGGTCCTCTCATCAGCTCTGACGGTGCGCTGACATCTACTCTCCAGTCAGCTGGGCAGCCGCCATGCAAGCCAGCATAGG
Organism: Pleurotus ostreatus/Saccharomyces cerevisiae fusant; assembly: GCA_024196135.1. Lineage (NCBI taxonomy): Eukaryota > Fungi > Pleurotus ostreatus/Saccharomyces cerevisiae fusant. The sequence goes on along the minus strand of JAMQCK010000682.1, from coordinate 10,538 downwards.
AAACGTCGTCGCCGGCAGCCTTTTCGCGCTAGCGCAATCCGCTGGTGCGACGGGACTGATTCCCGTCGCGTGGTGCCTCGCTGGAGGGGTAGTTGGCGGCGCGGTAGCATGCTGCGGGGCGGTGACCTACGATTTCGTGAGGGGCCGCGAACCTGGGAAACATCTCAGGATCGCTGGCCAAGTAGCTACCATCGTGGGCAAGGGGGCCTACGATGGTGCCCGTACGGCGGTCCGCGACTTTGGTGGATCGGTTGCCCGGCGGTGGCGGGGCATGTTCAATAAGCGGAAGCGCGAGTGAGGGGCGAGCGTAGATCGAACGCTGGAATTTGTGTGACGGTGAGTTCTATGTCGAGTGAGAAGGGTAACAAATCCTGATGTAGTACGCGGCAGCTTGATAAGCGGTCGACGAAGGTGTTTGCCTGTGCGCCAGTGTGCGTACTTGCGGGCACACACGGAGTGCAGGCCGTCACCCAAAGCATAGTTCGCCGACCCGACCTCCTTCAATCAATGTACTATCGCCGAGACCAAGCAGCGCAACTACCTTAATCCATGTACGATCTTCAGTAATCGTATTCCAAGTTGCCACAATTTCGTCAACGCACTCATACATGCCCTTTCTTGTTGCTTCTTGTTCCTTTACCTTTCTAGATGAATATACATATCTATCAAGGTCCATCCATCTCGCAATTGAGCCTTTGGTTGGCCTATGCGTGTCTTTACGGTCATTTCACAGCCGGCAAAAGCTGGCACAGTCTAATCTGACTGCGACGAGCGCAGTCAGCTCGCAGTACTTGACGCAGTATGATAAGCGAGGTTTGCCGTGAGGTGGTACAAAGGCCACCCCGCCCAGGTGCTTGCCCGCCCACCACCTCATGGTCTGACCTCATAGATCATACTGCAGCTCAACTGCGCCAGCTACTGCGCTCGTCGCAGTAAGATAAAGGTGCGCCGAAGCCAAGAGGTGGTCGATCTCAGAATCGGCCATATCCCGAAGGCCACGAGAATCCCACGAGAATGCACTGCCTCACCTGCGCATTGACCGAGGTTCGCGCTTGTGAAGGCTTAACTGCACCAGAAAGTCATTGTAGAGGCGAGAGCAGGCGAACCCTGAATCATCCAAATGGCTAGAAAACTCGTAGGCAAGGTAGGAAGGGTGGAATATCGCTACGACGCTGCTTGGTCGATGTCGAGGCTGTGCAAGGCTGTGCATTCTCGTGGTTTTCGCGTGGCCTTCGGGATGTGCCCGATTCTGAGATCGACCACCTCTTGGCCGAAGCTTGCCGGCTGTGTTTGTGGCGAGCAACTTCCAATTCCTAGTATCCTCGCAGGACCTTCCGCACGGCAGGTGCGTGGCTAAAGTGAGATGGGGTCTTCTATTCGCCGCTCAGAAACGCCGATAGCCTATATAACAGTCTGTAGCCGTGAGATGGGCCCCTTCCTTCGCACCGTAACCCTCAGGTTTGCCTCGGGACAAGGATGGGTGTGTCGCTGTCGTCGCAAGTCCAAAGGGAGTCGCTAACTGTCTCTTGTCTCTTAGCAAACATCACGAGCTCGGGGGATAGCGATGGCTCAGCAGGTAATTCTAAGCCGATGGAGAGCCAAGTCGCTTCCAGCAGTGAGTCCTGCCATTCCTTCTCATTCCATAGACTGTCTGACGACTCCATCCTTTTTAGATTCACCCGACGTGATCATAACGGAGCCCAGAGCTACCACCGAAGCTCGCATCGCCATGCTCAGGGCCCAGCTCACCATCCAATCCGCCAAACTTTTTAGCCAGCACATAGCGAAAGCGCTCGTGCCCGTCCTACTCCAGGCGATCGCGGCAGCGCTTAGAGCGGTGCTGTGGGTGGGACAGAGTGCGTGCTCTTTGTGCGCGCCGACATCGATCTGACATATTTTCCTGTTTCCCGCATATTTCTTGTTTTGTCCACCAGACCCTGCCGTGCCAATCGCCATCAGCGGCGGGGCGCTGACCGCCATCCTCATGCCCATCCTCGGGCCTGCGATGCTCGGTGTCATGGGTTTCGGCTCTGCGGGTATTGTCGCAGGTATGGCAATGGCCCTCTCAAAAGTAGACTCAGTGACTGACCTTTTCCTACCGTCCCATCATGATCTCGCGAGCAGGCAGTTTGGCAGCCCTCATCCACGCCAGCATCGGTAACGTCGCTGCGGGGAGCGTCTTCGCGGCCTTGCAGGCGGCAGGAGCGACAGGGACGATACCTGCTGCTGGAGTTTACTTGGGAGGGGCGGTCGGAGCGGCCGCTTCTGGCGGTGGAAGGATGGCATACGATTTTGCGAAGGCTCACGAACTTGACAAGAAGGCCCAGGTCGTCGGGCAGGTTGGCTGGGACTTGGGCAAGAAGGCCTACGACGTTGGTGCAGGGACGGCCTGCAATGTTTGTGCCTCGGTCGTTCAGGGCTGGCACGCTATGTGGAACAGGCCGAAGAATGAGTGAGGGAAGCGCGAGCGTGAAATGAACATCGGCTTTGTAGGGATACGTCGCCTGTAAGCTATGCATGACAAGAAATTCAGTTTGAAAAAACACAGGAATGTTCATTGATACCACTCCTACTTCCCATACTCCACCCCCAAGCACCCCCGCTTCGCCAGTTCCGTCTGCTCCTCCGCCATCGTGTGCCGCATCTGCGCATACCGCACCTCATTCCCTGCCAGCTCATACTCCAACAACGCGCGCCCCGTCGCCGCCGCGCTCGCCGCGTACTCGGAGTTCTTGCGGGCGACGGCGTGTTGGAAGGAGCGCAGCTGCGCGTAGAAGGATTGGCGCTCGTCGTAGAGGGCGTCGAGGTCCGTGCGGGGTTCCTCGTATTGGGGGGCTTTGAGCCGTTTGCGGGCGAGGGCTTGCTACGAAGGGGCGTTAGGTGAGTTTGAGAGGGTGAGAGGGAATGAAGGGAAACTCACCCGCTCGTGATGTGGCACGTAGGCCCTGACCCTGAAGTGGTGAGGGTCCTCGCCTTCGGCCTTGACCTCTGCCGCATTGGCAGATGCTTCTGGTGGAGCAGACGAAGCGGTAGACAATTCCCTCTTGATACCACCCGGCGGAAGGATCGCAGGGCTGTCCGACGAACCAGCAACGCCTAGAGACGGGGAACCCATAACTGCTGTAGGCGTGGGCGTAACCAGTGTCGCAGACGGCCCCGCCACAGGCGTTGACGTCGCGGGCGTGGGAGGTAAGCTCACAACTGGCGTTGCAGCCACCGCAGGCGAGTCGCGCGCCAGGGGTGATGCTGCAGCGGGCGAAGGCAGGACGGGGGTCGGAGGTAGGGAGTCCGGTTTCGCAGGCAGCGACGAGGGTCCTGAGGTTGATGTGGACAACGACGCATTACGGTTGAGGCGGGGGCCGGTGGGTATTGGGTGTGATGCATGTCCTCTCGAATCGTTGGCGTGGGCCGCCATGCTGCGAGGTTCGGTGGGCAGGGTGAAGCCTCGAGGCTGGGACGGCGGCGCTCCAAGACGGCCTTTGCCCTTGATGTCTTTTGGTGGAGGGGCATGCGCGGGATTGGGTGTAGCTGGGCTGGCCTGCGCGGGAGTGGGCTGGCTGGCTTGTGAGGCATGCGGTTCGGGGGGCGACTCGACCTTGAGCTCTGGCGACTTGATCTCTGGAAGCGGCGAAGGTGCGCGCGGTGTCGGTTGCTTGGCGGGTACTTGGTCAACTTCCATGGGCTCGTCCTTGGGTTCAGTCTTCGCAGGCGCGGGCGTAGGTGCAGCAGGCGGTGGTCCAGATACCGGCTGAGACGCCGCTGGAGCTGTTTGAGGTGCCACAGGAATTGGCTGCGATGTCGACGCAGCAGGAGTGGACACGATATGAACATTGGCGGGAACCATTGCTGCTTTCGCCCACGATGCCTTCTTCGGCGCAGGCCCAGAGGGCGCAGACGCGGGGACGATAATGGGCGTGGGCATGTTCCCGTACGCTTGCTTGACAATGTCACCATGGTTGGCAGGTACAGGCGGGCCTGGGGCGGCAGCCAGAGTCGTTGCAGGTTCCGGTTGCATTTCTGCTGAGATAGGCTCATTGTATGAGGGTTGGGCCTGCGCTGCGGGAGGTGGAGGCGCCATCTCTACGTCCTCTTCTTTTGGCTCTTCCGGTGGAGGCGAGGGCGTTCGTGCACGGTCCGTGGTAATGGGCTGCCAGTTGCCGCGGAAGCGGGGCTGAGTGGGTGGCGAGGCATCTCTGCGGCGGCCAGGCCCCGGAGCATCCCATTTGCGGGGCTGTCTGCGCCTCCCCGGTAACCTACTGGGAGGCGGAGGAGGCGGACTGCGACGCGGGGAGCTGATGCGGTGGATGAGAGGCGGCGGTGGCGAAGGTGGCTCGGGCTCTGAGATCAGTTGTCCAGCCTCCAGTTCATCGTTGTCAGTTGCGGGGCGGTCGTAGGACTCTCGTTGGAGTTTGTTCACGACGGGGCTTTCGGTGAAGCGGCTGCGAGAGGAAGATCGGGAGCTGGGCCTCTCGTAGTCAGGTGGGTAGCGCCCTCGAGACATGGAAGGGCTTTGAGGAGGGTATGCACCACGCCGCGGGCTGGGGGTGCGGCGTCGATAGTCTACAGAAGGTCAATATCCGACTTGGCAAGATATAGACTTGTAAACGCACCCGCTCGTCGATCGTATACGTCCCGGCGAGGCGAAGGTTCCCTGTCGTACCTCCCTCGAGGAGGAGGCAAGTCGCGAGACGTAGAGGGGTAAGGGTCTCTTCTGTCGTCGTATCCTCGTGAGGCGCCAGCATAGTAGGTATCCCGCTCAGGCTCGCGCCTCGGTGGTGGTCGCGATTCGGGGTACGGTCGCCCATATCCTCTGCTCCGCGTATTCTCTTGCCAGCCACGGTCTCCTCTGTCCGGATATTCATCCCGAAAGCTGTCGTTCGCAGGATAAGAGTCTCTGGCGTAGCGCGGATTATACGCCCTGTCACCGCCGCGCCCACGGCCTCTACCGCGCGGCGGCCTGTCATCACGCCCGCGGAAGCGTCCGCCAGTCTCTCGTCTGGGTCCAGGAGGGGGAGGCACAGCGCCGTCGGGGCGCGGAGGAAGGCCAGACATGCTGCGTCTTCGATATGTCGTCGTTGTTGGGAACAAGCGACGCGCGTGTCTAAGCGGACGCATTTCTGACCCGATCAGGACAACAAAGAACGCGTCCGGATTGGGGAGCGGCCATTGTTCTTTGCTCCTGACTTTCATCTCGTCATGGCGGCGAACTTGCAGCCGCTGGCGTCCCTGGCGAACATTGAGCGTACGCCGTCACGAGAAGATGGTATACCCCAAGAACTCGAGGAGGATCTGCGCGCGTATGGGTGCAAACTCATCCACCAGGCTGGGATTCTGTTGAAGCAGTGCGTAAAGGCTTCTATCCAGCATATGCAGAAAGCTGAGAGTATGGGACCAGGAAGCAAGTTGCAGTCGCGTCTGCACAAATACTCTTCCAGAGATTCTGGTTCGTGTCCTCGATGAAGCAGTATGGGATCGGGGTACGTCTTCCGCGGGAACACCGTCTGCCCCACGACTAAATCGTCGGATAGGACATGGGAATGGGGGCGCTCTTTCTCGGCTCCAAGCTCGAAGAATGCCCTATCCGCATGCGCGACATCATCAACGTCTACGACGTCCTCCTCCAGCGAGAAGAGCACTCGATCAGCTCCAAGAGCCACACGCCATTCAAGTATTCCCCCATGTCGTACTTCGGCAATACATTCTACGAACTCAAGGACGCCTTGGTCGTCGCGGAGATGCAACTGCTCAAGCGCTTAGGCTTCAACGTGCACGTTGTCCTTCCGTATGGATCCCTCGTCAATTACCTGCGCGTTCTTGGCTTGACGAGTCGCTCGGACGCGGTCACGAAGGCATGGGGATACCTCAATGACGCGTAAGTCCCTCTCTTCTCTACCCCTTTCACTACGTTTTTTTTGTCTCCGTAAGTAACGTTCTCTACCAACCAGTCACCAAACCGCCGTCTACGCTCTCTACCCCGTCCCCACCATCGTCTCCGCCGCCATCCTCCTCACGTCTCGCGACCTGCACATCCCCCTCCCTTCGGAGCCGCCCAACGCCTGGTGGGAGCTCTTCGACGCCGAGTGGGTCGACATCTGGGCAGTGTGCGGGCATATCATGCGCTTGTACCGACAAAGGCCGGAGGGGGAGCGCAAACGGCTGGCGGGGATGGTGACGAAGAAGGGCGTACGACAGTGGTTGCAAGACAATGTGGCAGATGGCGCGGCTTGAATGGACTCCTGGCCATAGTGGTCCGCGAATTGTTCACCGGCAAGAATGGCGAAGTACAAGGCATGATTCGACAACAACAGCAACTCCAGGGAACTACGCCTCGGATTTCCCCTACGACCCCGAGGCCCTCCTCAACGCGCACCTCAAAACCCTCCGACCCGCTTCTTCGCCGGTTTCTTCTTCGCTGCAGGCCTCCCACCGAACGGCCCCGGCAATACCTGCGTACTCGGCATGAAGTCCATCCCCTGGCTTTGGCTCTGGCTGAACTCCGCATTCGGCTGGCTCTGTCCAACATCCATCATATTGGGCTCGCTGCCTGCAGCCTGCAGGGGTCGACGTGCAGGTGGCTTAATAGACGCGAATGCAAGTGCACGCTGCGCAGACATTACGGGCGGCCTCTGACTCGCAACCACCGGCGGCGGTTGACTGGCCATTACAGGCGGCGGCTGACTCGCCACAACGAACGGCGGCTGGCTCCGCTGCTGCAATTCCGCGCTCAGGATCCCCGCCGTCGATGTCGGTTTCGCCGCCTTTCTCCGCGCTACAGGTGGCGGGCGCTCTGCAGCGTCCGCGTCGTACGGGTCGTGGAACTCGTATTCGGAGGGGTCCTCGCCGAGCTTCCATTCGCTGAGGAGGAGGCGGGGGCCTGGGGGGAGGATGAAGGGCTGGTCGGAGGTGTCAGCGGCGTTGCTATCGAGGGTAGTGTTGGCTATATCGGTGGTATATGGATCGGAGGTGGCGTTCGCATTGCCGGCTGTGGGTCCTGCGTCCCTCGCGTAGTGATCCTTCTTCAACGGCGTCAAATAGCTGAAGTGCACGGGTGGCGGCTCCGTGTCGATGGATAGAGCCGAGGTCATGGCTTCCAGGTCGTCGGATTCTTCTGCCGGCGGGAGGAACGGTCGGGCCGAGAAGACGTGCCGTGAAAGCGCTAGGTCGAGAGTCAATTGTTGTCGGGCCTCCATCTCACGGCGGAGGGAGGCGGCGGTGCGAGTGCCTTCTGGCGAGTCGTCCGCGCCCTCACTGCCCTCTTCAGCCGCCCTTCCCTCCTCAGCCGCCAAATTCCACCGTCTCAGCTGCTCCTCCATCTCCCCCACATCCTTACTCTCAAAATCACCATCCAGCCTCGCCAAACTCGACCCCATATCCCAATGCCACTTCGCCCCCTTCCTCATGCTCTCGAGCGGTATGCGATCCTGAACAAGCGCGCGGTACCCCCGGAGCGAGTTGATGGCGCTCTGCGTTAGGAAGTCCGCACGGAAAGGATTCTTGGGCTCGTCGCCGGAGCGGAAGAGGACGTCGTAGGTTGTCAATATGTGATCAGGGTACTCGTCTGCTTGTTGCCAGTAGTTGGGGACATTGTCGAGGAGGTCGTAGACGGACTCGGTGTCTTGTTCTTGTGCGACGCGGCGTTCGTCGTCGTATTGGCGGAAGACCCCTGATAACGTCGGTCAGCCAATTGGGTATCGACAAATAGAAAAATTTCTCACTATCGTACGCTGGCCGTAGATTCATCTCCACCTTGTCTTGCATGCCCAGCGGGCCAGAGTCCGGTTCCGCGTTTTCTGCCGTGCTGGCTAATTCCTTCACCTCATCCGACCAGTTGACCCTTGTCCGAAGCGCTGCTTCTCCTTCTCCCTCGTCTCCGAAATATAAATCGCTACAAGTCAGTCCTCCCCTTGCATCTAGACGGATGCAGCTAAGACTCAAATTGTCGTCGTTCAGGGAGGGGTGTCGGAACAGTGTCTGCCCCACGAACGATCGCGCGGGGATGGCCGAGAGGGCGTACGGCGAAGTGTGGGCGTAAATGAGGTCTCCATCCCCGCGCGAAACGTCGTATACAGTGAAAATGCCGTTGTGAGGGGATGAGAGGAAGGAGAGGGGGGCTGTGGGTAGCATCGTCAGCGACCTGACGCTTAGATGGAATTTGTGGCAAAAAGGAGGGGGTGATGGAGATTATCGCAATACTCGAACTTACCCCCGCGTACCCTGGCCGTGTGAAGTTGCAGTGACGGGTCGTACTGGCGACCGTGCACGTACGACAGTAGCGGGCGCGTAGAAAATCGGGAGTCGAGCCAGAGGAGCTGCGAAGTCGTACATAGGCGGATAGTGCTCTCGGTTGGATCGTCTTCGATAGCTGTGAGGCGTTCGGGAGGTTTTGCCAGGGAGAATATGGATGTTGGTGTTTCGCTTATCTGCGAGAAGTGTCAGCAATTTGAGGGTACGCTAGGCCGGATCGGCATACTCGAGGATCTATTCGACGAACGGCTGAAGAGGATGCGAGCAAAAACGTTGAAGTCGATGGATTCATTCCTAGTCTCCAAAATTGATCGTTCTGTGAGGTCGTATCGAGGGGCTGGACGACGGTCTTCCTGTAAATAATTTAAGAACTCGTCTGTATGCACCAGATATTCAAGGCTTACAGGGAGGACTGTCCCGCGCTTAGGTCAATAGAAAAGACGCCACCCTGCTCATTTACGGCGACGAACGTCGGTCCAGACGGCTGAAAGCCCATGTCAACGATATATTTGCCGCCGGTATGTGCGCGCCTGAGGATGAGGCAATCTTCCAGCTGTATGGCTGATGTACTTGCTTGCGCGCTCAGCTGCGAGATATGTGTGGCTCCGAGGGTCCGGACGGCGAGATAGGTAGCTGGGAAATTCATGAGACAGCGAAGCACGAAAATTATGAAGCAAAACACATACACTGATTCCATATACCAGAGGCCGGACTGTGCGCTACGACTTGTTGTATCGGTGTTGGAAATGTTCGCGCAGGACGGGCTTGCGGTATAAAAGTGGTCCCTTCGTCTGCGTTATGCGTATACAGTGAGATATCTACCATCAGAGAACTCTCAGCATGATTCCTGCCTTCGCCGAAAGAGAACATACTCAAATCACTTCCAAGCTCGCCAGTAGGAAAAGCCAGGCATGTAGTTGCTTGCGTCGGAGTGTCGTAGTACACCACTGGCGCCAAAGTGTTCCCAGCAAGTGGGTCGAAAGTGACGGTGTCGCGAGCTAGCTCCTCGTCATGGGTAATCTCCTCGCGGATGAGTTCGGCGGTCACATCGACGTCAGGGAGGAAGGTGCGGAGAAAATTCGCCTGTTGGGCTGTTGTGTGAGTAGGCAAGACATATAGTATGCAAAGGATACAATGGTGTGTGGTAGAGGCAAATAAATCACTTACACCCTCTTCGGCTTTCTGCTGTATCGTCGTGTGCGGCAGAGGAAGTTCGGGCGTTCGCGTAGGCGGAAACAGGGTGACAGGATCCCTTGCAGAGATTCGCGAGCGCTTTCCTAAGCATGGTAAGCACAACAGCGCATCTAGGTGGCATATCCTTACCTACTCTTATTCATGGCGCCAGTTACTGTGCTCCATTCGAGGCGGCCATTGGGACGTTCCAGCAGCGTAGCAGAGCTCAGTAGACCAGGAACCAGGGTTGGATATCCCTCGGTAGGTTTCTCTCTTTGCTTCCTCTTGCCCTTCCTGTGCGAAGTAGAACTCTCGGCTCGGTTGTCTGTTGGCCAGGCATTTGATGGGGTGCTCATGGTGCCAACTTTTCCAGAGTAAAAGCCAGTAGATCTCTCTTTTCCCAGAGTAAACGCTTCAAGTGCCAGCTGGCCGCGTAGATTTTTCAATGGAATCAAGCAGCAAGCGAGTGATGGTCACGTCGAAGTTGAACTTCCCTTTCCCGCGCCGGCATTGTGATCGGCGCGCGGCCTCATCCGGACCGGCAGTCCCAGCGCGAAAACTCCCCTTTCCTTCGCCCTCGACGTGCGGACCAGTGATCATGCTGCGAACGGGGCTCTCTGTGGTCGCGGAAGCGCCGGCGGCTTTGCGGGTGACACCAAAGACAATGGCGACATTTCGTGCGACGACTCGGTCCGCGCGCTTGCCCTCTGCGACACCGACCACACCCAGAATACGATGCGTGCATTCGTCTGCGGCTGCTAGGGCGGCTGCGGCGAAGGCAGAGGCCGCACCCGAGTCAAGCGAGCCGCGCAAATGGACGCCGCTGTCGGTGCGCACGGGCGTGATCGCGCGGAAGAAGGGGATGACGACCATCTTCAATGAGCATGGCGTGGCGTGCCCGGTGACGGTGCTGCAGGTGTGTAGGACATGTCTTAAGTCTAGAGCGTACATAACTGACGCTTGTCCTTCCTCTTCCCCCCTCGCCAACCCCCATCATAGCTCGAGAATTGCCAGGTGACGGCCAACATCCGGACGGTGCGGCGCGATCATACCGTGTACCACGCCGTGCAGGTCGCGGCCAGCGACAAGGCGGCGAAGAACACGTCGATTCAGATGCTGGG
>JAMQCK010000681.1:0-17845 GCA_024196135.1 Pleurotus ostreatus/Saccharomyces cerevisiae fusant | reverse complement strand
CTGAACGATGATAAGGATATGACTTGGGAGAAGGTAGGGGTCCGCATTCTGCAGGTGTTAGTGATGCTCACATTTCTGCAGACTATCCCGTGGCTGAGGAGTGTTACAACACTGCCCGTGGTCGTCAAGGGTATCCAGTGCGTAGAAGACGCTCTCCTCGCCGTTGAAGCCGGTGTCGACGGTATCCTCCTCTCCAACCACGGGGGTCGGCAACTGGACTATGCCCTTCCGCCGCTGGAAGTCCTCTACAGACTGCGAACGCGTCATCCTGATGTCTTCAGCAAAGTTGAAGGTGAGAACTACATCTCCTATTGAATTTGCTCCCAAATACTGATCCCATCCTCGCAGTCTACCTAGACGGAGGCGTGCGCAGAGGAACGGACGTTATCAAAGCGGTCTGTCTCGGCGCGACTGCTGTTGGCCTCGGACGGCCATTCCTGTATGCGCAAAGCGTCAGTGCCTACTTTGTACAGTCGGCTTGGAGTGGAAGCTAACTTTGACTGCAGGCCTACGGCGCGGCAGGCGTGAAGCGCATCGTCCACATCCTCGAGAGCGAGATCGTCACCGCGATGCGCCTGATGGGGGTCTCGAGTTTGAAGGACCTGTCTCCTGCGATGGTGCGTGCTTTCTGTCTTTGGCAGCCGAGTCTATTCTGACCTCCTCTGCAGGTTGAGAGGGTGGACTGGCAGCCCGTCCGCGCCAGACTATAGCGGGGCCTTGCAGGTGCTATGGAAGACAACTTGAGAGGCGTCATGGTGAAGGCCCGGAGGGGATGGATGCGATGGCTGCGCCTCCTGCCTACCATGAGCTTGGCGCGCTGCACGCATGTGCACTGCCGTGTTGAGCTGTACTCTACGACTAGTTCTTCCCTCGACGCCGCTCTCTCGCCCTTTTGTTCTCGTGAAATTTGTTGTTGTGGCATTGGGTCGAAGTTATATGTGTCGCGCTTCCTCCATTGTTTCTTCTCTCGGTATTCTTCACTATTGCGCGAGCCTCCAGGAGGAAAGATTCAGTTCGAATCGCGAGCGGAAGAGGTCGCGGGAAAATTGACGATAAGATAAGATTACTGCGCGGTGTGAGATGCAATGAGTCGGCGCGCGCGAGATCGAGTTGACCACGACGGTGACTGGCTATTGATGCTCGCCAGCTTGAACGCACTCTGTCCTTCTCATGCTCATTCACCGAACATATCCTTCATTAATCGCTGCTGTAGCCAACACCACCATCGCGACACCTGCAACTGACTGGCGTGCGCCACCCCGCCGCCTCGATCTCGCCTTCGCGCACTAGTTTTCGCGCACACCACCTGTCCACATATTTGTACCCACCCCCGCATATCTGTACTTTACCCGACACACAAATCCCTACTGAAGACAACGACTAATCCGAGGAGGCACTCCGCACCGACGCAGTAGAGGAGCAGGACGGACGAAGGAAGGAGCTAGACGACGACGAAGAAGTCGTAGAAGAAGAGAAAGAAACCAGCAGCGGGGCTTTGGTTTATTGGCATTCTGGGACTGGCCAAGAAGAAGAAGACGGCGCTCAAGCCGGTGGCGCGCGGTTTCGCGACGACGTCCGTGCCCAAGAAGGTCGCGCCAGCGCCCGAGCCTGTAGAGGCGCCCGCGTTGTCGGCGCGTGCGAGCCCAGAGGCGGAAGCGGACGCGTCGAAGAGCGAAGACGGGGATGCTGGCAAGGATGCGAAGGACGCGGCGACGCCTGCGCTCAGCGAGGAGGATCAGGCGCTGCAGGGGCTGGTTGAGCGGCTGCAGGACAAGGTGGAGAAGGAGATCACGAGGTGCGTATGTGTGCGTCTGATGTTGAGACTGTGTGCTGACCTGTGCTTTGCAGGACTGTCAAGGTATAGAAACCGCTGCGTACATGATGCACCTGTTCACACCCTCCGATAGGCCATCGAAACTGACAGGTCCTTCGCCAAGACGTTCCCCACGCTTGAATTGGATAGCATCGCTACAAAACGCGTCCTTGATCTTGCTCTGACATCAGACGTTCGATTGGATGGTAAGTTCATAGCACCTAATGGAGGACCCGTGCTCATAGGCTCTGCTTCAGGCAAGAAAACAGTCGACGATGCAGATGACAAGGCCATATCGAAACTCGGGACAACCTACGGTGTTCTGCGCAGACTTGGTTTCTCAGAGGAACGAGTGGAGGAGTGCCTTCGGAGCATCAGCGGCATCGACATCGAGGAGGCGTACGACTGGGTATGTGAGGTTTCTCATCTGCATCAGTCTCGCCTCATGCCATATCTCAGCTCTATCTCCACTGCGACGAAGCTGAGCTTCAGTTCAACAAGGGTACGCCTTCTCACCACATCCGTTCACAATCATCCTCTCATCCTGTACCAGAAGCAGCTCCCGAGTCGTCTGAGCCCAAGACGCCGAATGCCCACGACAAGGGCACCCCGCGCACGCCTCGGACCCCTGCGCAATTTCTAGCGCAGCAGTCCACACCTACCAGGAAGTCCACCAAACCAACGAAGGCGTCCCTAGGTAACAAGCCCCGTCTGGATGCGCAAGCCCCTCCTTTCATTCCTCGTTCCTTGTCGTCTACTCCATCCGCATCTGCCCCGGAAACACCTGCTTCGGAAATGTCCGACCTCGACACCCCGCCAACCAGCGAGAGCATCCCGCCGCAGCCCGACCTCCGCTTCACCCCCTCGACCCAGGATCTGTCTTCCTCTGACGAGCCACATGAAGACTACGTGAAGATCCGCCTGCACATCGACGAGATTAACTACCAGAAGCTCAACGGCAAGCCGCAGGGGATGGCCAAGTTACCCGCTTTACGCAAGCAGCTGGAAGACGTGAAGCAGAACTACTTCTTCGACTTCCGTGAAGCGGAACAAATGTACACCGTGGCGCGGAAGAAGGCTGACGAGGAGCTCCTGCAAGCCAAGTTGCGCGGCCTTCATATGGACGAGTCGCCCGCGCCTAAGCCCAAGAAGGTCGACAAGAAGAAGCCGCCACCGGAGATCAACACCAAGGGTGAAGCACCGAATGACGACGGCGACTCCGACGAAGGCGGCATGCTTGCCCTCCTCGACGGCCCCGCGACCTCCGGCACCAACTCGCAAGGCCAGACGATCCCTGTGCGCGACATGGCGCTTCCCAAGCACTGGTCGGGGCGTACGCCGAAGACCATCCTGGGCGAGACCGTGAAGAAGCTCGATCGGTACGCGGCGATCTCCTACAGCGGCATCTCCGGCAGTAGCCGCGCCGTACGCGCGCGTCTCACCATCCGCTGGGCGGGCGGACGTCCAGATGAGTGGTCGATGGAGGAGACCGCCTGCGCGGACATGGGGCAGGCGGAGCAGTATGTTGCCCTCGTCGCGCTGCACGGGCTGTCATTCCCGGCCTCTGCGGGCTTCGCGGCGGGTGCGATGACAAGCGCGGTGGGGAGTCAGACTTTCTTCAGGCTGCTGCCGCCGGATTTCCGGGATCTGTGGGACGAGCTGGATGCGGAGCGGAGGAGAAAGGAGGATGCGGCGAATCGGGGAACGTGGGCGAAGTTGAAGGGTATACTTGAGGAGAAGGTGCAGAGGTCGAATAAGGTTGGTGAAAGAGGTATGGATGGACAACATCGAATTGACGCGCTGAGCAGCAGACACTCAAGGCTGCGAAGTCTGCGGCGGATGTGAAGGAGGCACCCATTGCGAATACGCCTGCGCTGAGCAACGATGCCTTCTCCGAACAGCTGCAGGAGTCCTTCCGCGCCCGACAGGCGAGCTCCAGCTATCAGGAGATGCTGGTACGTTACATCAACGTCATTACGATTCCATCTGTGCTCACATTTTCGACTAGACCTACCGCAACCAACTGCCGATTGCAAACTACCGCCACGAAATCCTCGGCGCGCTCGATGCTTCTCAGGTCCTTGTGCTCAGTGGCGAGACAGGATGGTAGGTCTTCCTTTTATCTTGCCTTCGTCCCCATGCTCATCGTCCCACAGCGGCAAGTCCACCCAAGTACCCACTTTCATCCTGGAGGACCAGCTGTCCCATGGCAAGCCGTGCAAGATCTTCTGCACGGAGCCCCGCCGTATCTCGGCGATCTCCCTTGCCCAACGCGTCTCGCGCGAGCTCGGTGATGCGCCTAACGCTGTTGGCACGAATGCTTCGCTGGTCGGCTACAGCATCCGTTTGGAGAGCAACACGTCGAAGAATACGCGCTTGACGTTTGTGACGAATGGTATTGCGCTGCGCATGCTGGAGAGTGGGTCGGGTCAGAGCGGAAGTGGGACGGCGTTCGATGAGATCACGGTGTGTATCCTCTGTCTGTCATTCTACAAAAAGCGCTAAAGCGGAATTTACAGCACATCATCATCGACGAAGTGCACGAACGCACCATTGAGGTATGGCCTTGAACTATAGCCCCGGGATCGACGCTGACCATGTCCAGTCCGACTTTTTGCTGCTGACCCTGCGAAGGTTGCTGGCGCAGCGCTCCGACCCCAAGGTCATCCTCATGTCCGCCACCGTGGACGCGGAGAAGATCGCCGAGTACTTCGGCGGCTGCCCGACCCTGCAAGTCCCAGGTCGCACTTTCCCGGTCGACGTCCGCTTCCTCGAAGATGCCGTGGAGACCACCAAATGGAAGGTCGACGAGAAATCGCCGTATGCCAGGCGCAGTCACGACAAGTTCTACAAGGGCAAGAACAAGATCGACTGGACCGAGGAGCTCGGCATCCGCGACGAGGATGAGGACGAGTCGTCCGACGCGACTGAGGACGCCAAGGTCCGCCTCGAGAAGAAGTACTCGCAGAGTACGGCGGATACGATCAATCTGTTCGACGATAGGTTCATTGCGTACGACCTTATCGTTCGCCTCCTCGAGCGCATCTGCTTCGAGGACAATGAGCTGCAGTCGTACTCTGCCGCCATTTTGATCTTCATGCCTGGCATCAACGAGATACGTCGCCTCAACGATATGTTGACAGAGCATAGAATGCTCGGGAGCGACGACTTCATCATCTACCCGTTGCATTCAACTTTGTCGAGTGAGGCGCAAAGCTCGGTGTTCAACGTGCCACCGCCGGGACAACGGAAGATTGTAATTGGTATGTAGATTGTTGGTCTTGGGGGTACATCCGGCTGAAGCGCAACCCTTTCAGCGACCAACATCGCCGAGACCGGGATTACAATCCCGGATATTACCTGCGTTATCGACACTGGCAAGCATCGCGAGATGAGGTAGGTCACTTCCCAACAGCCCTCTTCCTGCCCTGACACCTCGCCCAGATTCGACGAGAAGCGCCAGATCAGCCGCCTCATCGAAACCTTCATCGCCAAGAGCAACGCCGCCCAACGCCGCGGTCGCGCCGGCCGTGTCCAACGCGGCCTCTGCTTCCACCTCTTCACCAAGTTCCGCCACGACAAGATGGCCGACCACCCGCTGCCCGAGATGATGCGCCTCAGCCTCTCCGACCTCGCGCTGCGCATCAAGATCATGAAGATCCAGCTCGGCAACTCCATCGAGGAGGTCCTCCTGCAGGCGCTCGACCCGCCGCAGCCGGTCAACATCCAGCGCGCGGTGTCGATGCTCGTCGAGGTGCGCGCGCTGACGCCCGCGGAGGAGATCACGTCGATGGGGCGGTTGCTGAGCAAGTTGCCGACGGATGTGCATCTGGGGAAGTTCTTGTTGACGGCGGCGCTGTTTCGGTGCTTGGATCCCGCGCTGACGATTGCGGCGACGCTGAATGCGAAGTCGCCGTTTGTGTCGCCGTTTGGGTTGGAGCAGGAGGCGGACCGGGCGAAGGCGTCGTTCCGGGTGGAGAACTCGGATTTTTTGACCATCCATAACGCCTTTGCGACCTGGCGCCGGGTGATTAACAACCCCAACAACAATTCTGGGTTTGTGAAGAGGTTCTGCCGTGATAGCTTCTTGAGCCACCAGGTAGGTATCGGCAGGACATTCTGACGTATTCACTCACGGCCTCCGCAGAATCTGCAGCAGATCGAAGACCTCCGGCAGCAGTTTCTTGGGTATCTGGTCGACTCTTCATTCATCCATGTCGATCGCGGCTTCATTCGCGAGCTACAACGGTAAGGCTCTTCCTTCGAAGCCACCCACGCATCGTCTAAACCTCTTACAGTTCACGGTACACCCGCAGCCGCACCCGCTTCGTCAACGTGCCCTCCCAATTCGACGTTAACTCTGACAACGCGTTCCTCGTCAACGCCGCCCTCGCTGCCGGCCTCTACCCTAAGCTGCTCTCCGTCGACCGTGGCAGCGGGGCCATGCGCACCATCACGAACAACCAGACGGCGTTCTTCCACCCGTCGTCTGTCAATTTCGGACGTCGGCCTCTCGACTTCGGCGTCAATCATCTGGCGTACTTTACTCTGATGTGAGTCTCGGTCTGCGTGTTGAGAGGTGGACACGGAGCTGATGTGTGGTGCATTTGTATAGGCATTCGAAGAAGCTGTATGCTTGGGAGACCAGCCCGGTCGACGATATGGCAATCGCTTTGCTATGTGGTGATCAGGACTTCAAGGTGCGTGTCAGCGTCCCCTCGCCGCTGACAACACTAACCTCCTCCTCCCTGCCAGTTGATCGCCAACTCCCTCTCCATCGACCGCAAGATCCGCTTCCGCGTCGACCCTAAGGTGAACATCGCGCTCAAGATCCTCCGCAACCAGCTCGCGGCCAACTTGTCGCAGCAGCTCAAGGGGAAGAGGCTGGAGGGGACGCAGCCGCAGTGGCAGGAGCTGGCGATGATGGTGCTGGGGAAGGTGAAGTTCGAGGAGGAGGGGCAGCGGTCGATTATGCTGTCAACGTAGTCAGCTCATGTGTCAAGGCTCTAAGCTGGTATGTAGTAGGACCATGTCGCCAACTTAGGGTCAGTGTGATGTTGTGTGATATTGGCGTGAGATCCCTCGGCGTTAGCTATATCCCAATCTGGAAGTATGCAAGTTCGTGTTCATCGGTCTGCCCGACGACCTGCTCACCTACCCATTCCAAGCTATCACTCCCAGTAGATGCTTGCACTCTGAGTTACCTTGTTTCCCCCTAACGGAGTCAGTGACCGGAGCGACCGCTTTTGGCCAGACCCCACAGAACATGAGCAACTTAGCTTGCGTGAACACGTTTTCTCCTCGAGAATTGTCCGACATACTGTACATGCCGAGAAATCGTCCAGGAGGTGACATACGCTCGAGATGGTGGACAGAAAAAACCAGAAATTTCAACAAGTGAGCGTGGGAAGTAATGTAAATCACATGACATGGCGCGTCATGGTTGCAACGCGTTTATTGGGCGACTTGAACTGAACTGCCACCGGCGCCTGTGCAAAGACCCCGCTCAACTCATTCCAGTCCTTCCTCACCCGCCGCCGCCATGGCAGACATACCAGACAGGCAGACGTTGATGGACATGAAGCGCCCAGAGCTTCAGCGGCTCTGCAAGGTGCGGCGCCTCTCAGCCTCTCCGTTACCACGCCACTGATCGGGCTCCCTCATGCAGGAGCACCAACTGCGAGCTAATCTATCGAACGTCGAGCTCATCGCTTCGCTCATCCACTACGTTGACAATGACAGGTCCGTCTTCTATCACCACGCATGCATCGACTTCCTTACTCATAGCCTTTGTTGCTTGCAGAGATGGCGCCGAATCCGATGCAGCCCCAGATACTGCCCCGCCCACCCCTGTCCCCGCCCCCGTACCTTTGCAAAGGACATCATCCCGTCGCGCATTGAGCCGCGCTACGAGTCGGTCGGTAGGTAGCGTCACCGACAACAGCACCGGCAAGCCCCAGTCCAACGTCGAGAACCACCAGCCGCTCCCTCCACCCGTCCCCTCCCCCGCCCGCGCAACCAAGGCCAAGCAACAGACAAGGCTTGGTGTTGGACGTCCCAGGGCAGCTGGAGGCGCCGGTGCGAGGGCCGTTACCAAATCTTTCAGCACATCCAAGCGAGGCAAGGGTGCCAGCAGGACGATAAAGCCTACCGAGGCAACAATACCCGAGGAACCTACCATCATCTCTCCCGTCCCTCAGGCCAACTTTGAGTTCCGCTTCGACATGGCCAACGGCGCAGGGCCTTCGGGTAGGGACCAGTGCTTGAGTGGCGTTCGGTATCTGAGATCGTTGCAGGCACCCAGCAGTCTGGCGAAGTGTCGACACACGACACAACAACGTCCGCTCTCTTCGCACAGCCATCGCAGGACTCGCAAGAGTGGGCGAACCTGCTGAACTCGCAGCAAGCAACCGAGCTTTTCTCGTCGATGGACCCTCAGCCAGCTATCACTGCCGCTGTATGTCCCCACATATGAGCCTGAGAATGCAAACTGACCCTTGCCCTAGATCCAACCCATCCAAGAACAGCTGAAGTCCTTGCAGAGCGAGATGTTCTCCATCCGTTCCACCTACGCTGCCGAGGTCGCCGCTCTCAAAGGCCAACTCGCCCAGGCGCAGACCACGATCACCTCCCTGACGACCCAGCTCGACGAGCTTAAGCCGCAAATCACGAAGATTCGCGGAGATGCGGCGATTTCTGTTGCCCACAACGGCCAGCTTCACGCGCATGCTTTCGACATCCAGCAACTGAAGGATAAGGTGGCCATCCTGTCGAGGGCGGTGCCGTCTGGCGGATCTTCGTCTCGTTCTGCTTCTCCTGGAGGATCCGTTCGTGCAATGTGAGTGCATAGTTGATCGTTGAATGTGGTCCGATGCCTAATCTACCATAGTTCTCCGGCGCAGCGCGCTCTAGCTCAGCAACAGACTGCGTCATCTTCACCAGGTCGCCGGGCTCGCATGGATTCACAACCTTCTCCGGCTCCTTCGCCTGGGCCAAGCTCAATCCCAGCTGGTCATCCGGGCTACGCTCCGAGGACCCTTGGCAAGCGTCATCGTGATTCTGCTGCCAGCTCCACCGCGGATGTGCTCGAGCAGAGCCAGGCCTCACAGCTCACCGAGGAGGAACTGTCTCAGCAGGCCGTACGTCCGGACAGGAAGCGTGCAAGGACGATCCCCGACATCGAGGTTGAGGATACTTCTGCGGATGAAGACCTGCCCAACGACGACTCTATTGTCGTACCAGCCCCGCAGCAGCTTCAGCCTTTCACCGTATTCCGAGACCCTAGTCCTACTCAACGTTCCGACGAGGGTGACGAGCCAATCTACGACCAGAACGCGCCGCCCACGAACTCGATCAACTCCTGGCTCGCCCCAACTTCATCGCAGGACGCCTTCCGCGAGGCCTTCTCCATCATCGAGCCCGAGGAGCCGCCCGCGCCGCATAACATCACCCCCGCCGCCGGGCCCGCGCCCCAGTACAGCGGCAACCACCACTTCCCGATGCCTGAGACGCCCGTGTCGCCGACGCCGGAGAGCGGCGGGAACCCCGCGCAGGGCTACTTTGGGCAGCAGACCCACAGCCGGCGCAGCCCCGTGCGCGACGACATGTACTCGATGTTCGGCCTGCCGTCGCCGACGCGCCCGACGCTGCGCACGCCGACCGCGGTGCGGCGCATGTCTGGGCAGGCGCCAGTCGATCCGACGACGCTGTTGCGGAAGGGCCGCGGTCAGGGCGGTGGCGGGGACGGACAGGGCTCGGGCCTGCCGACGCTGGCGGAGCTGATGGAGACGAGCCCGCCGTCGCCGACGGATCCGGAGAGCAGGACGATGTACGGGACGGAGATTGAGAACGATACGCGGTTTGCGGATTTTGGGATGAGTCATATTGTGACGAGCTCGAGGGGGTTTTGGGAGCCGGATGGGCTTTGAAGGAGGGGAGGAGGGTGGTAGGGGTGTTGGGTCGGGGCTGTGAGGGAGGATGGTGGAGTGTGAAGAGAGAGGTGCATGAAGGACTCGATGCATGAAGTAAATCTATGTCTTCCCCGTTATTACCATGCAGCTACAGTATGCAGACGGCTCGATGATGCAGCGTCCCTTCGCGCGTCTTCGAGCCGTCTTCCATGCCAGCCCACTTGTCTATCGTCGTGTCATTGTGTTATGATGTTATGCTTGTCGCGCTCTTTCCAATTGTGTAATTTGTGTGTTTGCGGTGTGCGGGGCCAGCTGACTGGTATGATAAACAGCCGGTGCGCTGAACTTCGACTAGAACTGAGGTAGGCAAGTGAAGCAGCTTCAACCTATCGGACTGGGGCAACTCCGGAGTCGCTGGTTCTAATCTTGCCTTGCAGACGATAATGGGCCTGTACTCAGCAAATAATGTTTTCATTGGGTAAGGATCGGAAGAACTTTGCAAGGAATTCGGTGGTAAGGGAGGACTTCCGTCCACTTCAGGCTCAAGTAATAGTGACTTGTCACTCTCCATGACGATCGCGTAGGATAACATCTTTTCGACAACGCTTCTAGGTCCGGCTGAGAAAGTCTGATCCAATAAGTCCTCCCTTTGGGTATAGTACACTGTACAGAAACGGGTATATCTACAAAATACATGTGCGCCACACACTCTGGCGCCTCGGTGACCCGGTGTAACGTGTGTCCATGCTCAAGTCCACCGTGCGTCCATCCGCGCGTCTATAGTGCATCGCAGCGATGATAAAAATTCCACCGCTTGTCTATCTGCGACTCCTGGACCGCTCTGCGAGCCGGCTTGATCGACGGAGGGGCTGTTGCGAGTCGTTGCTCTTCGTGCGCTTGCGCGAGCGGCGTGGGGCGGCAGGAGGCGGTGGCGATACTGGGGGTGCTGCCGCTGCCGTAGACCGCGAACGCTTCGTTCGAGGTGGCGCTGGCGCAGCTACCGTCCGCGAACGCTTTGTACATGGCGGAGGGTTCGGCGCGTCTTCCCGCTCCTTGCGCTTTCCCTTCGTCTCCTTGTTTACCTGGGGCTGGAAGGGCGCCGGTGACGTTCTAGGGCGAATATCGCCGGTATCGAAGTCGATCCGCCAGAGGGGAACGAAGGCGTCCTGACCTTCCTGATCGAGATGAGCGTTCGAGATCGCCTGGAAGACCGTGCGGAATTTATCGTAGATGGACGCATGCTTGGCGAACAGAGAAGCAGGCATGCGTTTGTGCCCAGCAGCCTCCGCGGCTTCGGCGTTCCATGCGAGCTCGAGATCCTTGTAAACCGACCACAGGTTTGCGAACAGATCTACCAGTTGCAGAATGGGCGACGCATCACCATAGACCTGGCGCAGGAGCCCGGAAAGCCGGTTCCTAAATATGGGGCGTGTGAGCACGTGCCGCCGCTCCTGCAATGGCTCCGTCAGATTTGGGAAGATTCGATTGCCCAGTGACCGTATTTCGGTCAACACAGGGTTGAGTTCCAGCCAGTCTTGGGACTCGAGCTCCCGACGCGGAACGTGGCGCATGGCGAACTCCAAAGCCATCCAGGCAGTCGACTCGAGATCGTGGATGAAATTGTGCGCAAAGTATTTCTCCGCAAGCAATGGCACATCGGACTGCCCCTGGACGACATGTTCCCGAAGTTGCGCCTCGATAGCCATGTAATCGCCCGTGCCCTGTTGAGATAACAATATGAGTATTGACGTTGTGACTATATTGGATAGGACGAACCGTGCGTGGATCATGCTGCGACATCTTCGCATATTCTTTGGCATACTCGAGGTCCGCGAGTTGTGCAACGTATCGCTCGCACAGCGGCTTCCCGTCAGACTTGGGCACACAGCGAAGCATAACATTTCCTGGGCTAATGTCACGGTGCATCCACCCGATGCGACGAAGCCAGGAGAGCACTGAGAATACGCGATTAGCCAGGGTGCCCTCCCGCGAAGGATGAGTCACATACCAAATACAGTTCCATCGAGAGCGTGAAAGAACAGAGCGGGGTCGTCGATCTTGTAAAGGTCGACACAGACATAGCCATATAACGTGCGACAGTGTTTGCGCCCCAGCAGCTGCAGAAGAGTCGGCGGAGGAGCCGCGGGTGTCGTCGCACCGATGTAACCGGCACTCGAGCGCAGATCGTTGCCAGCAACCTGGGCTTCCCTTGAAGGCCTTTTGGCAGGGTTCAGCTCGTCCTCGTATTTGTACGGTGTGGCGCCCTTCGGTGGCGCGGGGACGCTATCGCGCACGTCCTCCCATTGCACGACACCGTCAGCCACGATGGGGAGGAAGTGCTGCCACACCTCCTTAAACTGCTTCTTGGTCCTCGTGGCCTTCTTCAGCGCCTGATAAAGTTGCGTCTGGATCTCGAACTCCAGATGGGTCTGCTCGTCGTCGTAGAGCCAGTAGTCGCGCAGCGCATACTCCTGAGTGTCGTCTGACGACCAAGAGTCGGCCTTGCCTTTCTCGACCACTAGTTTGACCTTGAAAACTCGCATGGCGCGCGAATAGAGCTTTGCCGCACAGTTTTCGTGGAGGATCGAGACCGTCTGGTAGGTGCGGACGCCAACATCTGGGTGATGGACGTCGAATTGGTATTGCCACTGGTTGTTCGCGTCGAGAACGCGAACCGTGGTGGGGTCGAAACCAAGCTGAGCTTCGTCCGCAAAGGAAACGAACAAGAACCACTGTATCAGGTCACGCTTGTTCTGCGGGCTTTTTAGCAGAAGAGCTTAGTTAAGAGGGTGGAAACGCACCTTGTGAATGTCAAAACGGTTAGTCACACCGGAATGGGACCGATTGTGACACCAGAGTCGCGCAGCCGTACCCTCGATGGTCAGGGAGAAGTGGAATCGTCGACGAATGTCGGCGTAAAGATAGTGGCCGGCAGCGCCGATGGTTTTCCCGTCGTCCTGTTGCGTGAATGTGAGCGCTACGAACGAAGAGTTGACGAATGCACATACGTCGCGAACGGTTACAGGATTTTCATCGAGCTTGACTTCGGCGCTCCCGACGACGTCGGCCGTGTTGATCTTCCGACCACTTTTGGTGGATAGAGTATTGTTGTGCGCGCTTCCAGATTGAGAGTCGATAGAATAGGTCGACTTGATTAGATAGTGGAGACCGTCGACGTGGAAAGACGAGCCAGGGACCTCGGAAAGCGTCTCCTGGTTGGGTCGGCTGTCGAAGAGTGTGGTTCGTTTTTCCGAGGAGAAGCGGTCGCCTAGACAAGTGGCAGCGGCGTCTACCACGGCATCGATGACCTCGCATAGGCGTCCGAAGTGCTCGTTCTCGGTTCTGAGCTTTTTGTCGGGCTGCAGCAGCTTCCACTCGCTGTCGATGAAGTGTTCGTTGGTGTCGAGCTGGGCGATGACGTTGTCGAGGTCTGCGTTCGAGAGGCAAACGTAGCCTCTGCCCTCGACGTACTTGGGCCAGAAGTCGGTCAGGGTACATTGGCGTGTGTGATCCTCAGCACTCTGGACATGCATGGGGCGGGCTTGTTTGGTGTTCTCCTCCTGTATAGCTTTGGGATCGCGGGCGGAGTTCTTGAACGGAGAGTCGTCGAGAGGGTCGTCGAGAGCTTCGGTTTCGCGTTGGTCTGTATGGGACATCGTGAGTTCGAGTGGCGCACACCGGGGGATGAGGGGCAGATGAAGGTGAACAAAACAAATGTGAACATTGCACTCACAGCTTTTGTCTCTAAGCTGTCACGTGAGCGAGCAAAGTGCGCGAGCCGGGCCAAGCTCTCGTTTGTCGAGAGGCGGGTGAGGGTTCGGTTCAAGAACAATGACCGCGAATTGCCGCGTGCTGCTATTTGCTGACTCAGCGGACAGCCCGGCCCGATTAGCACGTGATGCCCATGTGGCATGGCGTAGCGCCAATCTGCAGTGTTCAACAGCCAATTGCCGAGTTTGAGCGGGTTCGGACCTCCTGATAGTCATCACACACCAAGTAGATCTCCCGATAGTGTGCAAAATCCACGTTGCATAGGTGAAAATGTACAATAGAGTAGAGGAAAGCGCGGCGAGATCGCAGCAATAAGTACCTGAAGGCTTGCAACTGTGTACATGGTCGTGGATCTGCAGATAGCGAAGACAAAACCGAAGAAAAGCAGTATAATACACAGGTACGCTAAGTACTGGGTGAGTGTTATCAACGTAACTGAAGGGGAGGACTCAGGTTTGTGAGCACTTGAAGAGTCCGAAGAGCGCCAAGGAACCCTAAATGTATACCCAAACCGAGCGTAGTTGATCATAAAGGTCTATCCTCCTGGGATATGACAGGCACCGCCCTTGGCCGCTCGTACGCGCCCGAATCCTCCACGCTATCCTGTGCCAGAGGACGCGGGACGCTGATCACGAGCGGCTTGGCTGGCCGCAAAGAGTTGTTCGAGCCTTGTCGTCGCGGACCGGGTGGCATCGCGTAGCTAGTGGGTGGCATGTTAAAGCTGTTCGAGCGGTTGTGCGCCGTTGGCTTGATGGCAGACCGCGGCGGGAGGCCTGGTCCGGGACCACTGCCCAGGATGAGCGGCTTGAGCGGCGCAACTTCCTTGGTGACGGAGGAAATGCGAACATGTCGCGTCGGACGAGCTTCGACAGGCGGTGCGGTCGTCACTGGTGGGCCTCCTGAGGTCAGGCGGAGTGGTCGCAGTATTGGACCACTGTGTGCTGTTTCTATCACGCCAACAGTTGAGCCTTCCTCGGGTAGACTATTTGACCTTGGCGGTGACCGAGAGCGATTTGTTGGCGAAGGGTTCGAAGGCAATGTAGGGCCTCGCGCTATCGATTCCTCACCCGTACTCGGCCGCGAGCTAACAGAAGACGGGAAAGCCTGAGAAGGGATGGCCGTGCGCTCAACATTGACTTGCAACGGGCTGGCAGTGGTCTCAATCCCTGGCGATGTCAGGTCTGTCGCGAGCCATCAGCAAACCGCCATGGTTGGAACCTGGACGACTGCACTCACTCCCAATAAACGAGGTCACATCAAACTGTGTCATCTCCGACTGCATCCTCCCCGAGTTGGGCATCGGCGTCACCGGGCTCATAGGCATCGGCTGGCTGGGCGTGACCGGCATGGGCATACCCGCAGTCATCGGCGTACTGGGCATAACCTGCGGCGTCACTGGTGTGTTGGGCAGCACCTGCTCTGCAACTGGCGTCACAGGCATCATCGGGCTCTCCCTCACCGGACTCGCCAGCCCCGCCAACTTGCTGGCCGCCTCGAACGAGCGCGGCACGATAAACGAGGTCACGTCGTACTGCGTGCCCCCGCTCTGTATGCGCCCGCCGCGCGAGGAGGGCGTGGTGGGGCTGGAGAGGGCGCTGCCGCCCGGTTGCGGCGGCTGCAAAGTGACGCTTTGCGGGAAGTCCTCAGTCCGGCCTCTAGTAGGCGAGGCCGAATTCGAGAGCGTCGGCGATATGCCACCCATCGGAGACAGTGACAAGCCCATCGGGAGCGGAGACAAGGCCATAGGGGACGAAGTCATTCCTAGCGGCGCTTGGACAATCAGAGACGACCGCTTTGGCTCCGAAGACGACTGCTGCTGCACTAGCAGCGGGGACCTAGGAACAGCCGACGGCAATGATGACGGCGACGCGCTCACTCCTCCATTAGGTGGCGGAGCGGGGAAAACGCTCAGCGAGAAGCTGGATTCTCCAGACGCCGCGGTCATCTTCCCGCTCATATCGCTCGTGCTCGTCCCGCGCGAGGGAATGACCTTGACAACGACTGAGTTCGTGTCGCTCGGTGCGCCGCTCGGCATGGGGTCCACCGTCCCGCTCTCCGGTCGGTTATCTTGAATGGTGGTAGCGAAGGAGGAGCGCGGGGAGAAGAGCCGGAGCGCCGCGATGCTCTTGTCGAGCTCGTTCTGCTGCCGGAGCAACTCGTCGATGGACGTGCCACTGCCGTGTCGAGAAGAATACGGGAGCGAGAAGTCCGTCGACGGCATGCGGAGATCTCCCCTCGCGGTCATGGGCTCCGCCGTGCTGCTGGCCATGGTCATCGGTGTGAACGGGATGACTCGTCGGTCTCTGGGGTCGATGAGGCCCTCCAAGCCGTAGATCGGCGACTCGGGCGTCCGCGGGCGGGCCGCTGGCATCTGCGGCATCAAGTACGAGGACGCGGCGGCAGAGTTGGTGTACGGCATGTAGTACGAGCCCAAGGAGATCTCTGTCGCAGGACGAGTAGCGTTGCTCGACGAGTTGGAGTCATTGCGATCCCTGTCCGGGCTGGTACCCCGCACATCTTCGCCCGAGCTCTTCTCTGAGATCGTTGGGAAGATGACGACCTCTGAAGTCTCGGGCCGCATCGGCATACGACTCTGGCTAACAGCCGTCGAGGGAGACGGCGCTGCACTATCGGCTGTGTATTGCGAGCCTCCCCACGGGCCCTGTCCATCGCGCTTCAGCTCTGACACATGCGGGCTGAGCACCTCCACAGTATCAGAAAGCTTCGACCCGCTGTTCGACGACGGAGGGCCGCCGCCACCACCACCGCGCTCCGGATCCATGTCGAAGAATCGCATAGAAGACGCCGTCGAGTATAAGCTCTGCGGTCGCGAGGGCCGCCGCGGAGAAAGGTAGGATGCAATGCGAGACATCGTTGAATTGCGCGACGGCCGAGGTGGGGGAGGCGGAGCAACGTAGGGGATTACAGAAGGCTGCCTGATGATTGGGTTCGGGTTCTTCTCGTTGGCGGATCCCCAGAGTTCGGTGTCTCTGTTGCTGCGACGGGTGGATGCGATGGAGCCCGGGCGGCTTCGCGAGGGGCTATTGAAGAAGGCGAAGACGAGGACGTAGAGGATGAGGGTGTACATGCCGATGGCCAATAGAAAGCGGCCAAGCAAGGTCTCCGTGAAAGCGACTGGTCTGGCGTCAGTACATAGCGATGCACAGAGCGACAGAACTCACAGTAAATCAGATTGATAACGCCAATCGTCATGAAGAGAAAGAAGGCGGCGAGAGGGACCATGTACCACAGGAATGCCGTGCCTGTCTGGTTCGGTGGCGCGAACGCGGTATTCAAAAGCAGCTTCAGGATGAAGATGGACGAGGCAGTGATCTCGAGCGTGCCCTCAGCAACATAGATCGCGGTGGGGTGGTCCGTTGTTATGCGCCAGACGATCTGCAAGACGGGGATTACAATGCTCATGCCCAAGGTGCTCCACTTGAGGACGTAGCCGGTCAGTCCCCAGCGATCCCAGCTAGCGCTGTGCAACATGATGAGGGGCTGGTTCATGAGCGCCTGTATGCTGTCGGCAGCCCGCGGTACGGGATCCCAGCGGGGGCGCGTTGCAGCGAACTCCCACATGAAGATGAAGCGAAAGCCGGTGGATATTGCAAGGAAGATCTCGCGCGTGTTGAGAAGGGCGGTGACGGTGTCCGTGCCTGTGCCCTCGGCCATCTCATTGACGCCACGCTCGAGGACCTGACTGAGATCGAAGATGCCGGCACCAAAACCAAACGCCGAAGAAAGGAAGAGGTAGGTGGCGAGGCTGCGATAGAGGTGAGCGAGGAATAGGGCGCACGACACTGCTACGCACAGACTGAACCTCCTTTGGATCAGAAAGAAGGTGAAGACTCCGAACGCCATGATGCCAACGCAGAACAATGGGATCTCGGTGAGGACCGTCTCGATCTGGGGAAACAGGTGAGTACCATACGCATTCAAGTGAGCATGGTACGCACTGCCGCATCATCACTAAGACTGAATCTGTGAGGGGTGGTCTTGCTAGCTCGCGAATCAAGGTCTGGCCAGATCGAGGATAGCACGTCGAACATGACAAGGAAACAGCTGCAGCGCAACAGCGAACAGAAGGCGAATACGCAAAGATAAGGAGTGAACGGACGAAGCCAGCGCTGAAGAGCAGTCTCAAGAACGAATATATGCAAGAAGGCGAAGAGGGGGGGCGGGGGAACGTCGGTCTAGGCGGCGGTCGTAAGGCAGTCTGCTTTGCGACCAGCACCAAGCAGAACTGTCCCGGGAACGAAGGGGGTGGGGAGACCAGCCGAGGGAGAGTGAGTGGGGATCCCAGGGAGGCGCCCGCAAGCCACCGTCAGCGGCGGGAAAGAAAGAGAGG
>JAMQCK010000680.1:0-17857 GCA_024196135.1 Pleurotus ostreatus/Saccharomyces cerevisiae fusant | reverse complement strand
GAGCAGCTGAGGATGATCACGTTGTAGGGCATGCTGAAGTCGGGCGTGGCGAGGTCGACGAGGAGGATAGGGGTGTAGATACGCGTCGGCGGCAAAACACCCGGATCGGCGTCGAGGGGGACGAAGACCGCCGGCGGCAGGTCCCAGCCGCGCTGCGCGTCGGGCAAGTGCTCAGTGTATCGCAAAAATGCCTTCGTCACGTCGAACGTTATCTCCGTAGTGCTCGATGCCGGAAGAGTCAAGGTGGCCTGAAAAGTCGTCGGACGCGAATGTGGGATGGTGGGAATGTAAGAGATGTCGGATAGGAGATCGTCTGTGTTGACCATGTTCGTTATTACGATCGAAAAGGAGATAGCAACGATGATCATGACTCACTCTGAAGACCGCCGTTCGACTCGATTCGCATCGTATGAAGGTACATCTGCACGAACCATGGTAGCGTCTCCAGATAACGCAGCCGCACTTCTGATGGGAGCTCGTTTTTGATGACGATGGATAGCTGGCCGCGCTCTTGACTGAACCCTCTAAGTGCCCGTCTGATAGAAAGAGGGTACGACGCGTTGTTGGAGGCGCGCCCTGCAGATGTCGTAAGCACGCCTGTCGTCAAGGTCGGAGCTACGTGAACTATACGCACAGTTTTGAGGCATAGGCCACTTCAAATCGACGTCCAAGGGGACAGGTCCTGCGGCACATTATGTCAAGATAGCACTGGGAATATGTGCGAAGGCATACCCTGGGCCACCTCGTAGATAGCAAGGTTACCCCTCACCAGCGTAGGCTCAGGGTGGATCTGATAGGGCTCGTGTATAGGCAGGGCCACCCTGACGGTGCTACGACCGGCAACAGGGCAAGCCTTCTCTATCGTACGGCCGAACAACGTCTGGAAGGACCAGTCTGGGCAGTGTTAGCACATGCATAAAGCCACAAGATAGATGACTCGCCTCGCTTGTCCGTATTCAGAGTACGAAAGAGGTCCGATACGACCTGAGCGGTGAGACGCACTTCGATACCTTCCTCAGGTATCCATCGGACGTGGACGCCTAAGCCGTGCCAGTTGCCGTCGAAGAGGTGATGGGGATCGAGCAATGTAGCGATTCCAGAGCGAGATTTGCAGGGAAGGAGCTTCCGGAATGGCGTCAGGTTCTCGGTACAGACGTGCTCGGAGGGTAGAGTAGCGTGGCGCAGATGATGTGTGGCGTTCCAAGCGGGAAGGCCGCCTTCTGGGGGGTACGTGAGAGCAGGAGAGGTCGTGCGCCATTCGTCCATGGTTCCAAGAGTTGCACAGAATAGGCCAGCTAGGGCGTTGCGGACGCCAGACCATCGCGCGTCAAGTCTGTTGACATCATCAGCCCGTGGACGCGTCTGCGAGCAGTGCACGCACGTTGTTGGGTCCTCCTCTGCTAGCCAAGCCCATAGCTCTGCACCGGTGCCCACGTTCGGCTCTTCTGGCATGCCCCATCGCTCGTATTGCCAGTGCCCCGCATTCAGCGATAAGTGCAGTTCGTCGACGGCATATTCGCGAATGACCCTGCCCAAGGCGAGAGGGAACAGCGTGTAATGCTGCGCTGGGTCTTCTGTGAGCCGCCAGTCGTCTCAAAGGGTCATTGAGCATACGTTCGTCATCATCAAGACCTGGCCGGGACGGTCGCCTCGGCGTCGCGCCCTTCAGGAGCGTCTTGAACGTGAATTTGGACAGGACCTTGCCATCTGGAAGGGGTTTGACGAGAAGATCTTCTTCAAATGCTTCGTCTGCGAGTTCATTGCTAACAACTGCGGCGACGACGCCGAAGACGACCGCGACGCATCGCCAGCAGTTGACCATGGCTGCTGGAAATGTGACCAAATCCGCGTGACATGTCGTGACTGACGCGCCGCCCACGTGCACCCGCTTCAGTTTTCGAATCTGAAGTTCAACTTCGTGTCACAAACCTCATTCATGCAATAGCATCCCTCAGATCGCATGATCTTCCGGTAGTCGAATTATAGCGCTTTACTGACAACTTGTACCTGGTGAGCAGATGCTTACAGCATGACATGCTTACTCCGAATTGACGATTCGCTCAACGGTCATCATCCCGAAGGCTTCCCAATCTTCCGAAACCCCCATCATGGCTTCTCTGGCCACACGAACATTCATTGTTACCTCCCCAGAAAATGGGAGGATACCGCATCGTACCGCACGACGTGTCGTTCTGAATGCAGATGTGGCCAAGACTGCGAAACTCACGACGGGCGACGTGGTCGCCATCTATGGCGCACAGGCGGGCCTGCCACCTGTAAATCTCGATCGCTTGACTGATTCGACCGCCCTCTGACATGCTGCAAGGCTTCCTTCGCGATAGGCACAGTCTGGCCGTCGCAAGAGCTGTCACCGGACTGTGAGTGTTGCTCTTCTGCCAACACCTGATCGCGTATACCACGCTTAAGCGCGTTCCTGCCAGCTATTCTGGTCTCCCAATCCTTGCTTTTGACAGCAGATATTCAGTCTGGTGCGCACGTTCGGCTGTCTCCTCTCAGCGCAACGCCGCAGACGTCGGGGCTTCCATCGCTCCGTGACGCTATCGAGGTGAAAGCGCTGAAGCTGAGGGAATTAACGCAAGGCGGGAAGACCACAGCCATGGTAGCTTCTAGCGAGGGCAAGAGGGACTGGCTACCTTTGTTACTCCGCGAACATTTAGGTACGCTATTTTCGCTCAATCATGCGTCGCTAACGCTAGCGTAGTGGATCTCAAATTTATTACCAACAAGCAGGTGCTCGAGGTCGTCTATGAGGGCCAACTTCGCCGATTCACCGTGTCGTCTATGGCGGCTGGCGCTACCACCGACCCCGTGGACGCCATCACCAAGGGCCTGGGCGACATATCTATTCAATCAATCCCGCGATTAGGCTACATCTCATGGGACACAGCTATCAGCATAGGGCCTGCCGACCCTCCCGAGCACGCTGCACAAGTGAGTATTCCATCCGGCCGATATCCATCGTAGCGCACTGATCACCCGCCTAGCCCGCCACAGAGGCCCTCCCTGCCGCCCCGGACCAGAGCGCGTACTCCTCCGTCGGCGGTCTAGGTAAACAGATCGCAGAAATTCGCGATCTGCTCGAGATCCCGCTCACGCGTCCGGATCTCTTCCGCAACTTCGGTGCGTATGGCTAGCAGACCCCTACCCGCATCGCGCATGCGGAGGTGGGTTTGCCGCGAGGGTTGGGCTGAACTGAAATTTTGTTATTTGCTCTTGCTAGGTCTCAAGCCGCCGCGCGGTTTGCTGCTGCATGGTCCGCCCGGGACGGGGAAGACGCATCTGGCGCGGGCGATCGCTGCCGCAGCGCGTGCTGCCGTTGTCGTGGTCAACGGTCCGGAGCTCTCATCCGCGTATCACGGCGAGACTGAGGGCCGCTTACGCGCTGTTTTTGAGGACGCCGCCGCTCGCTCGCCTTGCATTGTCGTGCTTGATGAGGTCGATGCACTAGTACCGCGCCGAGAGGACGGAGGCGGAGAAGTGGAGGCCCGTGTGGTAGCAACGTTGCTCACGCTCCTGGATGGAGTCCAGGCAGACGATGCGCGACAAGTCATTGTCGTCGCCACGACGAATCGTCCGAATGCAATCGACCCCGCCCTTCGCCGACCAGGGCGCTTCGACAGGGAGATCGAAATAGGTCGGCGTTCTCCTCAAGATTTTTCTTCACTGTCTCAACTCTCTTCCAGGTGTCCCCGATGTCGACGCCCGCGCCGACATCCTCCGCATCCTCCTCTCCAAGACGCCGAACCAAATACGTCCAGAAGACATTCAAGCCCTCGCCGCCCGCGCGCACGGCTACGTCGGCGCCGACCTCTCCTCCGTCGTCCGCGAAGCCGGCACCGCCGCGATCAAGCGCTACCTCTCCTCTGCGACCCCCTCCGGCTCCGAGCCCCAGATCACCCTCGACGATCTGGAGCATGCGCTCCTCTCCGTCCGACCGTCTGCGATGCGGTCGCTTTTCGTCGAAGCGCCTCGCGTGCGGTACTCGGACGGTGGTGGGCAGGACGTCGTGATTGAGCGGTTGCGGGAGGCGGTCGAGTGGCCGTTGAAGCATCCGGATGCGTTCAGGAGGCTGGGAGTGAAACCACCGAAGGGTGTGCTGCTATATGGCCCGCCGGGTTGTAGCAAGACGGTGTTAGCGCGCGCCTGCGCCTGCGAGAGCGGCGTGAATTTTGTCGCCGTTAAGGGTCCTGAGGTACGCTGGCCATCGTTCTCTGTGCGGTCCGACTTGACTGAGAGTACTTTCAGCTTTTGAATAAATATGTCGGCGAGTCCGAGCGGGCTGTGAGGGAAATCTTCAGAAAGGCTCGCGCCGCCGCACCAGCCATCATCTTCTTCGTAAGCCTTTACTATTGCCTCCGTTCTTGTGAACTCATGTTGTCTTGACAGGACGAAATCGACGCCCTTGCAACATCGAGAGACGCCGACGCGCGTGCGCACGAAGGTGTCCTTACAAGTCTACTAAACGAGATGGACGGCGTCCAAGAACTGCTCGGAGTCACGATCATAGGCGCGACAAATCGCCCCGAAGTGCTCGTAAGTCTCAAGTCCCTCACCGCTCCTAACATGTAGTCTGTAACTTACTTATGCAGGACTCCGCCCTTATGCGACCCGGGCGCCTCGATCGTCTTCTCTACATCGGTCCGCCGGACCAGGAGGGCCGCGAGGCCGTCCTCAAGATCAAGACAGCGGGCATGCAGACTGCTCCTGACCTCAACATTGAGGAGATCGCGCGCTTGGTATGTGACTTCACATCCATCCTCTGCGTGAACTCATCTTGGCTCAGACCGACGGCTGCTCCGGCGCGGAGATTACGTCTCTTTGTCAGGAGGCGGCGCTGTTGACGATGAAGAGGGATCTCAACGCGGAATATGTGAGTCATTGTAAAATGCGATACGCTCGTCCAATTCTGACCTCTTTCAGGTCCCCCACGACGCATTTGTCCAGGCTGCCATGAAAACGAAGCGTCAAATCACACCAGAAGTCATCCAAAAATTCGTGCGCTGGCGCGAGACCAGCGGCGTGAAGGACTCGTAGAGATCCGTGTTGCTGCACTACCTGTGTTGTATCCGTGTTGTATCCGTGTTGTATCCGTGTTGTACCAGTATATGTACTTGACGACATGCCACTCAAACCGCCCGAAGGCTACTGCTCGCTCCTCGC
The DNA here is from genome assembly GCA_024196135.1 of Pleurotus ostreatus/Saccharomyces cerevisiae fusant. Taxonomy (NCBI): domain Eukaryota; kingdom Fungi; species Pleurotus ostreatus/Saccharomyces cerevisiae fusant. The sequence continues at coordinate 12,676 of JAMQCK010000680.1, read as the reverse complement.
CTGCCGTGCCTCTCGCAAGAGCCGCCGCTCCTCGCCCAGCGTCGCGATCTCCTTGATATCGATAACCTTGACAGGCCATGTCAGCCAATTTCCTCCACTCCTGAATATCGGGACACCCATGTCTTCGAGGAGATCATCAACGTGCTGCGGCCACCTAAACATCGAATCGCGTCAGTCCTAGTATACCCTGACACAGTGGCGGAGGAATGCTCACGCCCAAAAGGTGACATTGCTGCTATATGACTCGTTGACCCATAATAGCTCGTCCGGGTAACGTTTTCGTAGCCAGGCTGACTGTCGCTCGGCAAGTATCATGGCCTCCTCGGTCGTCGGTGGGAGCCGCAAGGGATCACCTAGGAAGTACGACGATATCCAGTGCGCGAAGACCTCGAAGCAGTACCCGTTGTTAGCGTTGAACTGTCACGACAGTGTGAGTTCGAGTGATGGGTTTACGAACGGGAAGGACGCTCACCACGGCGCCGTTGATGGCGAAATCCCGCTTGAATAGGTTCTTGGCGGGGACGAGACCGCGGTAGATGGAAGAGGCTGGCAAGTCTGACGCGGCGTGTTTACCTGGTGGATTGTCGAGCGAGCGATAGTCTTGCCATTCCTGATCGAAATTAATGTTGGGATTAGGTGGATGGCGGTTGATTCCTAGGTCTTCTGCAGTCTTGTCTAGAAGGAAGCAGTGCTATCAGCACGGCCCGTCAACTCCCTCATAACGCGAGCTCACCATCGAACAACCCCTTCCACGACGACGTATACCCAGTGCCCAAAATGACCGTATCCGCCGCGACCTTGCTGCCATCCGCCAGCACCACGCCACCCTCGTAATACCCTATCGCGCGATTCGGCGCCCTCAGCTCTATCTTCCTAGCGTTCACCAGCGCATGAAAGTGGTCCGCGCGCCGCGGCCCGTCGTCGTTTGTGCGGATGCTCCAGAAGATGGACGTGGCGTTGCGGATGGGGGAGGAGGTGGGGTAGCCCTGGGCGGCGTACGAGGATTGCGCAATGGCGTTCCAGATGAGGTGCACGAGCTTGCTGCCGAGGTAGGTGGTGTGGAGGAAGCGCCTGGGGTGGGATGTTAGTTGGACTGAAGAGAGTAACAGACTATCGGGGCGGTTGGCTATAGAAGGTTGGAATGTAGGGAGGGTGTTTTGCAGGCAGCGATGGGCCATAGAGAGTGATAGCCTATAGACAGCAACAAAGTCTCTTCGACGTACTCTAGCGCGGTCCGCAGATGAATGTGGGGCGATAGCATGCCCAGAAAGCGGCTCTTACGAATAAATTCGGGCAGCGGCTTCGAGGTGGATATGAACGCGTCCGCCCTCTCGAAGACCATGGTCACCGGAATGGACCGCCGCGCGAAGTAGGCGCAGACGTCTTGGGCGGATTTGCCGCCGCCTACGACGACGATGCGGCCGAGAGCGGTTGCGCCTTCGGGTCCGATACTGTCGAGCGTTCTCCGAAAATCTGAGGTGTGAACTACACGGCCTTCGAAGCCAGCTTCTTTCGCGCGCGTGACCGTGAGGTTCGGCGGGATGGATGGCTCGTGACAACCCTATTGACCGCGTTTAGCAGAAAGCAGGAAGGAGAGGGACGACAGAAAATACGCACCCCCGAGCACAAAACTAGACGAGCGCAACGGACGACCCTATCTTCACCAGTGGTCTTGCTACTGACTTCAAGCTCCCATCCGCGCCCACCCTCGCCACGCCGAATCCGACGGACTTCCGTATTATACACAATCTTCCCCTGGAGGAACTTCTCCGCGAAGCGCGTCATATAGGCACACATATCGAAGCCCGACAGATTCGGCGTGCGAGGGTCGGCCGGGGTTTTCTCAAGGCAGGAGAAGCAGTATTCGCCATTGACGCTGGATGGGGAAGTCAGTCGCAGCGACACCCAGAATAAGGAAGAACGTAAAAGTAAGAGCAAGAACGCACTTGTTAATGAAGAGCCCGTCGTAGACGCGCTCCTGCGCCCACACGCCTCCAGGGCCTGCATCGCGCGAGATTATCTGCACGTCCTTGAAGCCGTCCTGCAGTAAAGTGTGCGCAGTGATCAAGCCCGCGGCGCCGCTGCCCACGATGCACACGGGTTCACTGCGCGCGTCTTCCATCATGGAAAACAGCCTCAACACTCTCGGGCGTCCCGCCCTTTTGTACTCGCCGTCGTCCGGCTCCGAAAACGTCGGGATCATATGACTGTCATGGGAATGAGGTTTGCATGAGGTGTACATGTACAAAAGGCTTCTCACCTCGCGAACAGATGCCCCTGCTAGAGCTGCGCGTTCCTGCTAAGGCCGTGCGATACAAACGGCTCGCGGGTGTCTGACGCGTTTCTGACCGCGTTCGGAATGGACATCGGACCCTTGAGGCTTTCATGGGCGTTCCGTTGTATACGTCGGGAGGGTATGTATCATGTTACTCTCTGTATCTATTAATCGCTTGCGTCTAACGCGGTCAATGTCACCCTCTATTGAGTCCGAAGCCCTTAGCTAGGGCGCGCTGAGTTGGAATCCTTAACACTTCGGCTAAAAGAGTTACAAGACTCACGATCCTCCCCATGGTTGTTCGGTTGGAAAGCGCAGACCAAACTCTCCTTTGGCGTCATCAGAACGCGGCAGGTCAGACAATCCGTGGCAGAGTTGTGATGGTGGTGGTCCACAAGTCGAGGTCGTCTGAATCGGCTTGTGCCGGTTGAAGTTCGGCCGCTTCGGGCCGTCCCATCCGCGCACACGTGATGGCGACGCGCCTCGCCGCCGATCATCATTCCTCCCCTTTGCTATCGTCATAGACTCATATTCCCCATCCCCGCCACAATGTCATTCAAAACACCCACAGCTGACCCGCAAGCGCCCTCCTTCGATGTCCAGGTCCCTGCAAAGCGACAGCGCACGGACACAGAGGGCACAGACACCCTATCAACGCCTGCGCGCTGCCAGCAATTCTGGTTTGAAGATGGATCCGTCGTGCTCCATGTCGGATCCACCCCGAGTGCGATGCTCTTCCGCGTGCATAAGACGGTGTGTGGACTCTGCCAGCTTTTCTACAGCCCAAACTCATACGACCATGTAGATACTAGCAAATAACTCGGAGATATTCAAGGATATGTTTAGCATCCCCCAACCGCCTGGTCAGGAGCATATCGACGATTGTCCAGTAATACGGCTTCCCGACGATCCTCCTCGAATATGGATGGAACTACTCGCTGCGCTCTACGACATACTGTACGTCCTACACATCGCACGTACTCATTGCGACTTCATGACCGTGCTTCCACCAGGTTCTTTGACAAGACTATGTCCCTCCTGGGCCCCGCTTGCATCTCCCGGCTGGGAAACGTGGCAACGCTCTCCACCAAGTACCGCTTCGTCAGCTTGCGCCGCAAGTGCATCTCCTCCCTGTCCAGCTTTGGCTGCGTCACATCAACCCTCACTACGAGGGCTCGGTCACTCCCCTTCATCGACGCCACCCTCCTGCTGCAGGCGGCCCGCAATGCGAATATTCCGACGCTCCTCCCCTTTGCATTTTTATCCGTCGCGTACCAGGATAACGGGCAGCAGAACATGATCCTCGACTGTCCTAATCTACCGGTGGCAGAGAAGGCCGTCGCGCTGAACGGGCTTCAGAACCTGCTCGAGCTCCAGCGTACCCTCATGTTCCCCTTCGTCGACAACTTCAAGAACGCGAAGTCGTGCGATGCGGACTGCGAGCTCGACGTCGCTGAGTGCTTCCCCATGCTCTTCCTCCGGCCGCATGCGCTGCAGTTCCACCATGGTCTCGATGGGAGGCCGTTGTTTGAGGAAACGAAGGGTGCGCTCTGTGCGCATTGCTACAAGGATGTGTGCAATATGTACTATGCTGGTCGTCAGAAGGTCTGGGAGATGCTTCCCTCAATTTTCCGGGTGGGTAACAATTGGGACGAGCTGTTGCGCGTTCAGAACTATGATGCAGAGACGTGAGCGCTCGTTCATTTGTGCGCTACATGAGCTAACTGACCTCCTTCGTAGCCCCTTGTAACATGTTGATGAAGGCCCTAGACGCGATTAGCGAAGTATCTATGTTTTGCAACAGCCATCCATCCCGCCATTGCCCTCCACTAAATTACTGTTGTCGTTGTCCTATTCGACCATACTGTAATACCCTCATATCCCTGTTCCATACATTGTGCTCTTCTAAACAGATCTCTATCGCACACCCTAATCTCAACGCTGAATGTGGACGCGCCCTTGTACCGCCAGTCGAACACGCGCCGATCACCTGACCGCGTCAGCCAATCGCAAAAAGGCTCCCGGCGCAAATGCCGCGTGCGCCCCGGCCGCCCGGGTCCGGGCCTATATAAGGCGGGGAAAATGCCTCACGACGGGTTTGGTCCCCTTCCCCCTTGCTTCCCCTCTCATGGTTCCCCTCTGCTTCCTTCACCTCTATCATGCTCTCTTCTCGCCTCGACTGACCTCTGTGCTCTCCGTATCTCCTGCAAAGCCCAGCTTGGGATGTTCCTTCGCACCGAGGCGTTCTAGTACTTGCAAGCCAGGTGGACGTACGGCAGAGGTGCACACCGATGTGGGATCGTCGTGCTTGCGATGTTGGGGTGCGTATGCAGGCTCGACGCCTCGTCCCCTTACCTACTCACGATGTGTTCAACAGTTTTACCACCGTCATCGTCATCAAGCATTCCGTTCTTCGCTGCTTTGCTTCCCCCTCGCGCCTACACTCCTCTCGCCGCTCTCGCTCTTGTCTCCGCCTCTTCGTCACCCCCCTCACCTCACCGGGCCTATCTACACCCGTTTACCCGTGGTCGCCCTCGCCAAGGTCCCCGCTGTCAGCCCATCCGACGTCTGGTCGCCACCATCGCCGCCTCAACCCCTCGTTTCCGTCACTACACCGCGTCCCTCGCTTCAGCCCCTTGCCTCGAGCGCTCTATCAGCTCCGCATCTACCCGGCCTACGCTCTGGATCGCTTGCGGGGGCTCGTCATTGGTTCTCTTTTCCTGCGTTTCCCGCGTCCAACCGCGTCGAACCGTGCTTCTCCTTGCGTCGCACCATCTCCTCCCGCGTCTGTCCGTAGATTCAAGCACGAGTCGCCGTGAAAATCGGGCACGAGTACCCGAGGGTCAGCAACGAGCTTCCGAGGAGATCCGTATGCACCTTCAGATCCCTGAGACCGTGCGCCTACTTCCTTATGTATACCAGGTTTTTTGTGCGTATAAAAGCTGAATTTATGTGATCGGTGCCGCTTGGCACGTCCCTTCATCGCTCGCGTTCGCTCGTCTTGTGCGTTCGTCCGTACTCCAACTATTTCTTGCCTCCTCCTCGACTTTCATTGTTTCCCATACATCTTGCTTCAATCGCGTCAAGCGTCTCGAAGACTCACTCACAATGGACATGGGCGACATGGGCAACTCTTCCTCGTCGGATTCGATGGGGATGGGGATGGGCTCGGGCTCGGACCATGCGTGCAAGATCTCGATGATGTGGAATTGGTGGGTGGGCTGTGTTGTGGTTGTGGGCTGCGTTGTGGTTGTGGAGGATGGAGGAAGCTAACGGAGGGCAGGAACACCATCGACGCGTGCTTTATCTCGGAGCAGTGGCATATTCGGTCGAAGGGTGAGTAGGCGTGTCCTAGCGCTCTCTAAAGCTATCCCGTCTCAGAGACGAAGACACTTCCACTGGGGATGGTTCACTCGGAAAACACTGTGCTAACCCCACCCCCCACCCCCCAGCCGACTACGCCGGCTCGATCGTGGGCATCTTCTTCCTCGTCATCCTCGTCGAGTGGACGCGGCGCGCGTCAAGGGAGTACGATCGGCGGATCGTGAAGGAGTATGAGGCGAGGGTGAACGGCATCGCCGCGCATGACTCGACGGCGAAGTTGGACGCGGGGGCGGGGGCGGGTGTGGCGCCGTTTAGGTAAGTCGGCGGTCTTTCTGAGTCTCGGCGGTGTATGGGGCTGGTGCAGATGGTCGGGATGCTGCAGATGGTGGGGATGCTGCAGATGTCCAGATGGGGATGGTGCATCAAAGGAGATAGCCCATACTTTGTCGATGATGCTCATGGTCATTACAGGCCGACGCTGGTGCAGCAGCTCATCCGGAGCTTGTTTTACGTCGCGCAGTTTGGCGCGGGGTATATGATGATGTTGCTCGCGATGTACTACAATGGAGGGATCATCTTTGCGATCTTCGTACGTGGATCAGCTTCTCGTTGTCGACGTTCGCTGACCGTCGATGTCTTGGTAGGCTGGGGCTTTCGTCGGGCATTTCACGTCTTCGGTGAGCATCACTATCGTGTGTTCGGGGTTCTGCTGCTGACGCGCCTGCGGCAGTGGGACACAGTGGGACACAACGAGGTCGTACAGAAGGACTGCTGCTGTTGATTACGTTCGCGGATTCTTTCCTCTACCTCCTTACGACTCCCTACTCCGAGTTTCTACTTATGCGCCCACGAAATGTATCTACTGTACATCTACTCTCGTCCTCGGCCTCAATGCATCGGATTTTTGCCCCCTTCCACCTTCTCCAGCGTGATCACCGCCCACGGCATCTCCAAGCTCTTTTTCCACGCCACCGGGTCGCGCGCGCCGTCCCCGAACTTCGCCTTCAGCAGCTTCAGAAGCTCGGGCGAGTGCGGCTCGCGGATCTCGATGTCCACGATGCGGACGAGCGCGACGAACTCGAGGCTGTTTGTCTTGCCGCCGAGGTCGGCGGTTTGGAAGAGGGGGTACTCGTCGGTACCGTACTGATCTGAGGCGCGGGACTGGTTTTTGGAAGGGAGGAAGTGGAGGTTGGAGTGGCAGAAGATCTGCGCGCGGGTGGCGCCCTTGGTGAAGGATACGGAGCGCTCGTAGTCAAAGATCGCGGTGAGGCGGTCGTCAGAGCGTGCGCGTAGGGTGTGTTTTTGGGTGACGAGGTCAAGGCGGAGGTTGATCTCGTCTGACGTGAAGGTAGAGGGCGGTGACGCGTTCTGGCGGAGGTGGCGGGGGACGTATTTGGCCATTGTGGGTGTAGAACCTGATTAACTAATGTGAAAGTTGAAAGAAAATGGCCCTATGTGCTTCAACGGTGCCTCAGAGCACTCAGATAATGGTGGTTCAGTGTAAGTTGGACGTAAGCGCCGCGCAACCCAAGATGAACATCGCCCACACGTGACTTGCATTGCAGCGGACCGGTGGCCCGGGTTTAGGGGCGCCTTGGTTCCAACCATCACCACAACATGTCCTCCGTCGAGCCCAGCCCTCGCAAGCGTCAGCGTCTCGAGTATCTTCAAGTGGAGACTGACTCCTCCACAATACCCCCACAACATCACGAGAAGCACTGGTACGACGACGGCTCTGTTGTCCTTCACGTTGAGGACAGCCTCTTTCGCGTCCATCGCTCGGTGCGTATGACACAATGCGTCCGTGTTCTCCCTTCTGACGTGAAATGCTTTACAGATACTAGCCAAGCACTCCGAGATATTCAGAGATGTCTTTGCCCTACCAGCACCTGTCGAAGCGGAGGAGCACGACGGGTGTCCCCTTGTTAGGCTGCGAGGCGATCGCCTTCAAGGCTGGACTGAACTTCTCGACGCGCTGTATGACTCCTTTACGTGCGTCATCCTCGTCCTGGCCTTTGACGTGGTGCTGACCTTCTGCAGGTACTTTGACGCCCTCAACAGCCTCGACCTCGACGCGAAGCTCACCGCGGCGATGAGCCTGCTCCGCGTCTCCACCAAGTATCGCATCGACTACTGCCGGGCTAAATGCCTGACTATCTTATCCCAGCACTTCGCGTCTTCGGCGACCTACATGCCCGTGACGCAACTTCCATCTTTTGGCCAGGCGTGCGACATGGTCAAACTGGCACGAGAGACGAACGCGATGTCACTTTTGCCCTGCGCCTTGCTGATTATAGCATGCGCTGGGGATCACTCGGCGATATACTCGGCAGACATTCCTCTTGTCGACAAGATGACTGTCTACCACGCGCGGCTCGAACTCATACGCTTGCAAAGGGAATGCATGTTCCCTTTCGTGAAGAACATCTGGAGGAGCCACCGGACTTGCGAACGAAACTATTCGGGCTCTGTCTGCGCGGCGCTTCTCCAGGATGAATTCGGTATATACACTGCGGCGCCGGAGGCCATGTACTTCTTCGTCAACGACGCCTCGTTCTGGCCCACCGACAAGACGCGGGCAACGCCACCTTGCAAATCATGCAGGACCATCGTGCTCAAGGAACTCGCAGAAGGCCGCCAGAAAATCTGGGAACGACTCCCAGATCTCTTTCGCCTAGGCCGACATTGGAACGAGCTGCGTCAGGTGCAGGACGCGGAGAGTGCCTGGTGAGTACCGTTCATCGCGTATCTATGTTCATTGCTAACGCCTTGCAGTTAGATATTCTGTTGTTGTATTTTTGCTCTTTTCTTTTCTTTCTTTTTGCTCCCTTTTTTGTCTCAATGCACCGTTTCCATGCCGCCCATCGCCTGCACCCCAGACTTTGTACACGATCGAAGCCGTGCGATTAGCACCCGCTTGACTGGGGACTGTGTCTCACGTGGCTTCTCCCGCCGCGCATTGCCTCCCGTGAGTTCAGGCGCTTGTCTCGGATGCGGGTCGTATATAAACACCCTGGGCTGCAATGGAAGTTCCCCCTTACGCTTCAGTCGTCACTCATTCATACAGCCATGGCCGCCTCTACGTCGTCCGCGCCTATGGTTCATCGAAGGGTCACTGTAAGCGCCTCCAACACAGACTCGAGGTTCTCGTACTACGCGTACCGCACGCGTAGTATTTCGTGCGCGCCGCGTTCTCCTGATGGACGTTTTGGCCCCCACGCGCTGCAGCGCGAGCGATGCATCGTGCTATGCGTCGAAGACTGCTCGTACAGGGTACATCATTCGGTCGGTCGTGCATCTTTGAAAGTGACCCGCGACTGACGCGCGCTTAGGTCCTTGTTGGCAACTCGCGAAGCTTCGAAAAAAGACTAGCCCACCACCGCGACGACTCGGACGACATCAAGAACTGGGGAGTCGAGGACATCGTCCTCCCGGGCGACAGCAAACAGGACTGGGATGCCATGCTAGATGCCCTCTATGATTCCGACTCGTGCGTGTCTACTTCCGCGTTCGGTATCACTTGTCTGACAACCATTTAGATACTTCGAGACTTTGAGCGCACAGCCGCTCGAGAAAAGCCTGCCGACGCTCGCAGGGCTCCTTCAGCTCGCGCACAAGTACAACATGGATATCTACGAACAGAAGATCACGTCCATCATCGCGTCCTACTTCCCTTCGCCCTCCCCGAACTCAAAAGGCGTCGCATGGCCGAGTCTCGCGGAAGCAACGACCGTCATCCGCCTCGCGCACCAGACGCGCGCAACCTCCCTCCTCCGCCCCGCCTACCTCATCGTCGCCGCGCACGCCGCCGAGTCCAACAAGTCCATCGTGCACGACCTCGACATCCTCACCTCGGACAAGCTGTCCATCTGCGGGGGCATGCTCGCGCTGCTCAAGGCGCAGCGCGCGCACATGTTCCGCTTCTTCACGCGCTTCACGCCGCCTGCGCGCTGTCAGAACGGCGGGCGGTGCTGCCCGCAGGCGCACGCGCAGCGGTACCACGACGCGCCGGAGCGGGTGTGGTTGATCGTCGATGAGCCGCTGGCGTGGCTGGGGGAGGGGGATCCGGCGCCGCTGTGCGACGTGTGCTATGCGAGTGTCTCGGCTACGTTTGCGGAGGGGAGCCGGGCCGTATGGGCGAGGTTAGACAAGTTGTTCAAGTTATATTAGACAGCGGGTAGGGGGCGATTTGGATTCAGATACCTGGGTGCTTTAGTTACCTTCCATTTTCATTAGGGAATTTGTGGACATAGTGGGCATATAGACGACGTGGATGATTGCATGGATTTGAACTTCAGAATAGATTTATACGCTCACGCGCTCATGAGGTTCGCTTCTCATGTATCTAGAGGGAGTATCGCTGCTCCCTTCTCCTAGCAAAACGATGCCAGAGCTGGTGAAACTTTGGAGATTGAGGCACCAGACGCGAGCCGGGATGTGAACATGAACCCATAGTGTGACGGTAAACGCGCCCACGTGAGTCGTCATGCGTTGTCGTCACGTACCGCCTCCGCGCTCGTACCGCCATGTCCTCCCTGCACGAAGGAGAATCACGCAAGCGCCAGAGATCTGAGGCTGGGGACTCCGACGTAGAGGTCAAGGGCAATGGAATACGCGACAAAAAACACTGGTACGCCGATGGAAACCTGGTCCTACGCGTCGAGAATAGTCTGTTCCGCGTTCATAAGACGGTTCGTCGTGACTACTTCCTGTACTGCGTAGCGGGCTCAACGTTCCTCTTGACCAGCTCCTGAATGTAAACTCGGAGATCTTCCGCGACATGCTCTCCGTGCCTCAGCCCGTCGCGCAGGACGACCTCGAAGGTTGTCCCGTCGTACTTCTCCCGGGGGACAGCGCGGAAGGGTGGCGATATCTACTAGACGCCCTCTACGATCCCTCGTGTGTGCCTTCTTATCTTTTGCAGAATGTAACTTACGCTCCTGCTCAGCCTGCTCTCGACTTTGCACACGCAATCGCTCAGCGCGTCTCTTCCCGTCCTTGTGGGGATTACTCGCCTGGCGACCAAATACCGCTTCGTGGCGTTCCGCAGGGAGTGCCTCGTCATCCTCAACCGTCACTTCCCTTCATTGTTTAGCGCTATACCGCCCATGCGCAAACGACCCGACCTCGCGCAAGCGTCTGCCGCCATTAGCCTCGCCCGAGAGATCGGCGCGCCATCCTTGCTCCCATTCGCCTATCTCACGTGTGCCAGCGCCGTCACAATGTCGCGACCCTACGTTGTCTTCGACGACCCGTCGCTCTCCTTCCAAGATAAGGCGACGATCCTGCAGGGCCTGCACGCACTAGCAAACCTACAACGTCGCCACATGTTCACGTTCGCGTACGAGATCCCCGATGAGATGGATACCTGCTGCACCTCGGCTTGCGACACGACAGAATGCTTTCACGAGGTTTCCGAGCGTCCCGAGATCCTGCACTACCTGGACGACTACGAAGACGTGCATGACGAGGGTTGGTGGAGCGCACGGGAAATGCTTTGCAGAGGTTGCCTTGAAGACGTCTTACGAGGCGGGCAGAGAGGAGATCTGGAGCGACTTACCCAAGGTTTTCCGCATAGGCTCGTCTTGGGCTGACTTGCTGCGCGAACAAGATACTACTTGATAAATGTTACTTCACTCTCCGATTCTTGTGTTGCCTGTGATGCTCGCTTGTGCTCGTCCGCCTTGAAGTCCTCACATATGATACGGCAATGCATACCCTTGACAAGGGGGGAGGGGGGAAGTGACCCGCTGTCAAGCACATTCATCCACACATACTTCAATGAAGCAGGGATGACAGCAAATACACCTCGTGTGAAGACGAAGCGCAAGTGAAAGACAGGTCAGCGCTCAGCAGACTGCGTGCTGGCCGAAGAAATCCAGACAACGACCCCGATGGCAGAGCAGACCCCACAAAACTCAAGTCGTCCATCCGGGCGACTGCACCCCCATGATCACACATCAAGATGAGAAAAAATTCGAAGCCTGGGATTAGGGCGTAGTACTAGTTGTAACTAGGTAGGAGTGAATATGCTACAGTCCGAAGGTGAATGCAGATGCGACCGACCCGCTTAGAGAGCGAGGACGGAGATGAGGACGCTGACGTTCAGCTGGAGGATGATGGGGAGGATGGCACCGATCAGGCCGAGGACGACGGCAAGGAGGCCACCGACAACACCGAGGAGACCGTCGACGAGGCCGAAGACGACCTGGAGCAGCTCGCCAACGATGCAGCTGATAAGATGCGTCAGGATGTACGGGGACTAAGGAAAAAAGCGAAGACGTACGTGATGTCAGCGAGGAGAGTGGCAACGACCTCGACCTTGGCGACGGCGACGATGTTGAGGACACCACCGAGAGCAGTGAAGACCAGCTGAGGAAGACATGAGCGGGAGATCAGAAGGATCGAGGAAGGATACTCACGATGAGGAGATCAGCGACCACCTTGCCGATGACGTTGACATCCGCGACGACGCCAAGGACAACCGACACATCGAGACCGACGAGCGCCTTGACGTCGACGAGCAGGGTGGCGAGGGTGACCTTGATGTCGGTAAGGAGGGTCGTGACCGTCTCAACCGTGGCGTTGGCAGGCTGGAGGTAGACTGGGAGAGATGTCAGGGGATGAAAAAGGGCGGCTGAGGATGAGCTTACTGAGGGCATGAGCAGAGACCGTGATGTCGACGATGGCGGTGTCGACGAGGCTCAGGAGGGAGCCATCGTGACGGCGGTCAAGGTCGAGGACCTCGATCTCCGCATCGGCATTGGCGTTGGCCTCGACGGCGTGGCCAACCTTGACGTCGGCATCGGCGGCGGCGTCGACGTCGAGGAGGTCACGGCCGACCTTCTTGGTGACCGGCGAGAGGAGACCCCCAACGTTGGGAAGACCACGGCCAACCTTGACACTGGAGTCCAAGTGGGCGTTGACGTCCGCGAGGGGCGCGAGCGGCGCGGCGGACGTGAAGCCAGCGAGGGCGAGGACGGCGAGGGCGGTGAAGGACTTGAAGGAGAGCATGGCGAAAAGAAGGTAGGGTAGTTGGAGAACTGTGAGGGGGCTGGTGGTCGTTGGGAGACGAGG
>JAMQCK010000068.1:0-101974 GCA_024196135.1 Pleurotus ostreatus/Saccharomyces cerevisiae fusant | reverse complement strand
ATGAGTTCAACTCGCGCGTAGCCACCCGAAGGGCACCAGACCATCGCGGGAGAAGCTTCCGTTCGGTGCGCAGTGTCTTGTCTAGCCGCGAGTCGAAGACCTGGACTAACTCCCCCTTCCTGAAGACAACGGGCCCTGCCTTCGACTTCCGCACACGCTTGTCGAAGGCTGCCTTCCGCGCCTCGGCGCTCTGGATGGTACCGTCATATCCATCCAGACCCTGCTGTTCCGCGTAGGCGAACTGCAATGCCGCGTCGTCCACGTCGTAAGGCATCGATGCGATGTCGACTGGTGTAGGGATAGTGTTAAGGACCCGACTGAAGAACAATTTGTTGGGCGAGTGCTCCAGAGTGCGCAAGATGCGACTGTTGAGAATGGCAATGGCGTGGTCAAAGTGGTCGGGCCAGTTGTGTGGTAGGTGATCCCACGAAGTCATCCGCTCCCAGCCCTCCTCCCCCATGTCCGGTGCGCATAGGCGAGCCAAGATCTGACTCAAGATCTTGTTTGTCCCCTCGACCAGGCCGTTGACCCATGGGGAGTAGGCCGCCACGATGTGCAGCTTCGTGCCGAAGTTCTCGCAGAGTGCGCGCACGACGTCGTTATTGAAAGGGGAACCGCCATCGAACATCACCGACTCCCAGGGCGCGTTTTTCGTGAACATCTCGTCCAGTGCCCGAGTGGTGGTAGCGCCCGAGCCGTGTGTCTTGTACTTGAACCCAAACGTGCGACGTGAGGCGACATCCAAGTACAGGGCGACTTCGTGGAAGCCACCCTTGCCATGCGGCAGAGCTAAGTAGTCGCCGACGAGGAGCTCGAATGGGTGCCGGCGCACAATCGGCTGCATCAGCGAGTGGAGATGCGTGCCCCCGAAGCCCAAGCAAACACCGCAATCGTGGATAACATCCATGATAATGCTGTCCAGTCTCGCCGTCTGGAAGCGATCCATGAGCTTGCGCTTCATCTCGTCGCGCTTCAGGTGCCCGCCCTCGAGGTGCTGGACCACCGCTTCGCGCCGCATTTCGCTCGCGGTCAGGCACTCAACTCTGGGTCTCGCGCGCCGCCATTTGCCTCCCCCGACTCGCCACAGCCGCCCCTCGTCCACCATGTATTCCAACGCGCGATGTCTGGCTCTCTTCATCACCCGTGAGTCCTCTGGATCAGGCTCGGTTTGTAGTGCATGGATTACATCCAGGTATAGCGGCGTGTCTCGAAATCGACTCTCAAGCGCAGAAAACTCGTCCTCGGTGGGGGCGACGAGATACAAGTCGAATGCGAGGCCTGTTGGAGTGAACCAGTCTGGGCTCACGTTTTCCATGCTTCCGTCGGCTGGGGTGCGTGCGTGGTTGGTGTCCTTCCTGCTCAGTCCGTCGTTCACGAAGTTGGTGGCTCCTGGTACATGGCGGACATCGACTATCCTGTGCGACGTCACGGCCTCCAGCCATCGCGCATGATTCGCCGCCAGCTTCTTGTTCGTCATGCTATCCCTGAGGGCCTGGCAGTCGGTCTCGAGCTCAATGGGAGATCCGTACACGATGTCGGCACCCTTGTCCAACACACACTTCAGCGCCGCCAGCTCAAGGAGGTATGGTTTGTACTGGGCTTCCGTCGGTGATGTGCGTTTCGAGTAGAATGCGATTGGATGTGTCCGTGTGATCTCGTTCCCGTCCTTGTCTGTGTGCGTGAAGCGCTGCGATATATGGCCTCCGAAGCCCTCCTTGGATCCGTCGGAGCCAACGATGAAAGGCCGCCCGTCATACTGGGCTCCACGAAGGACCGGCTCGGACGTGATGAGGGCTTTCAACCGAACAAAAGCCTTCTCCTGCTCTTCGCCCCACGCACTCGCCAGGTCAACTGCGCGCATGCGCCGCCGATAGTCCGCCTTCGACGTGAACCCCTGCAGGTCGGCCCTGCGTTCCAGGTCCGTGAGCGGCGCTGCGATGCGCGCATAATTCGGGATCAGCCTGCGGAAGTAGCCACATAGCCCCATGAATCTCTTCAAGTCCATCATGTCGTGTGGTCGCCTCCAATCAACTATAGCGGTGACCTTGGTCAGGTCGGGCCTTACACCCATGGGGCTGACCACGCCCCCTGCAAATGGCGCTTCTGTCATGAAGAAGCCGGTCTTGGTTGGCGAGACTGACAGATTCTTCTCTCGTATGCGTGCGAAGACCGTGCGTAGATTCCTCATCTTTTCCGAAAATATGTCGCCGGCAATGCCTCCATCGTCCACCAGCAGTTCCATCGCTGTCCCTACGAGATCACCGAGAGCGTCCGCTGTCATCATTGCGAAGGTCGACGGAGATCCAGTCAGACCAAACGGCATCTTCTTATAGGTGAACAGCCCGCGTCCGTCGATCGAGAAGCACAAGTACGGACGAATGGCGGGATCGGTCTCGCAGGCATAGAAACCCTTCGCGAGGTCAAAGACCGACACCCACCGATGTCCCGCCAGCCGACCTTGCTTCTCCAGGATGTCTCCTTGGGGGATTGATGCGACCTTGGTCTTCCCGTTCAACTCCCCGTAATTGTGGCATATCCGCCATGCAGGTGTGCTAGTCTTCGCTCCCTTGGAATCCTCCTCTCGCCGTGGAGGCCGCGGAGGTAAGTCGAAGTAGGAGGGGAGGCCCGCCGCGATGCAGGCATCGTTGACGCGATGTTGAAGCTCGTCCATGCTGAGGGCGTCGCCGTGAACGTGGGCCTTCTGCGCAAGTGTTGTCGGTGACACGCAACGGGCGTCCTTGGGGTGTATGGGTACAACGACGTCGGCCTCTAACATCTGGTCGATGACCTTGTTCACCCATGCCTTCTGCAGCGGTGTAAAAGGCTTCTGGTGGGGCTTCGTGCTGAACGTCTGATTGGCGGGTATGTCCATTGTGTGGGTGGCACCTGGGACCGTCTTCACCTCGTGGATTGACAGCGCGAAGCAGTCGGCGAACTCCTCCACGAATCTTACGACTTCTGCTCGTTCCTCCACTGACAGATCATCACCGATCGTCACCGCCTCTAGGATAGCCTGCACGCGCCGCGGGGCGAATGGATCGGTGTGCCGCGTGAACAAAGTGCGATCTGCCTCGACGTCCACAGGAGCCTGTGCTGCTCCCCCTCCATCTGTCGCTAATCCTCCTTCGACTTCGACGACGTGTACCGGCATATCTTGACAGTCCTGGCTCCTGCGATATGCCGCATATTGGTTGGCTACGGTGACCGGTCCATCTGGGATGTGTATGGTGTCGGTTGCGTAGTCGTGTATGATCTTCAGCGCCTCAAGTAGCGGTTTCCCAAGTAGAAATTGCCAGTTACCACCACCCGGGAATACCTCGAACTTGACGCGCGCCCGAACACCCGATATCCGCATGACACCTTCCCAGTGTCCCTCCGACGGGATAATAACACCATTCGCCATCCTGAGGCGCGTCGTTGAGGGCTTAAGCGGCCCGAGTCGATGACTGCGCGCCCGATAGTATGCGCTATCCATCGCTGCCACCTGCGCCCCGTCGTCCTTCAGTGCCACAACTCGCACGACCTCTCCTTGTGGACCCTCGAACTCGATACTGCATGCGAATGGTGTTGTCCTCTTTGACTCCGGCCCCGCCACACTATACAAGTCAACCGGGTCATTGTCCACATCTGCAGTACGTACAGCCAGTGTATCGTAGTTCGAGCTCGAGTCCTTGTCCCCGAGGGAGAGCTCATCGCCCTCGGGGACCATCCCTCCTTCATGCGTAACAGCGGCGCTCGGGGTCGTCCGTCCCGCATCTAGTTGGACGACCCCTCCACATTTCCCGAGTCCTCCTGCTCTACCCAGCAAACTTCCGCCACAGCGTTGCGCCTATACATCCCTAGCACGCTCCCGCACAGAGCTCGCCAGTCCGACTCGAGCTTGCTGATCCAGCCCTCCGGCCGCTCGCGCATGGGACAGTCCGCGCTGCGATGTCTGTTCATCCCACACCGGTAGCACTCCCCCGTGCATACCGGCGCTGTGTCCGGCTGCAACGGGTAGGGCTTGTCGATGCGGAGGGCGCCATCAGGGTTCTGCGCATGCCACGCCCGCTTCTGCGCCTCCCACGCGGCCTTGCCCTGCTCGTCGTTTGAGTGGTGGGGGAACGCCTCGATAGCTGCTCGGAGCTGCATCTTCTCTGCCTCGGAATACGTGTGCGGCGCTGCTGGTCGCGGTCCTCGCGGCATCTGGGCAGCCGCTTGCGGTCGCACGAGCCGTACTCCGCGCGCTGGAGGCGGGTTGCCACGAGCGGCCGGCGGACGCATGGGTGCGGGCTGCTGTGCTGCGCCCGCGCGAGGCGACGCCGCACGCGAAGTCGCCAATGATAAGCCTGCTAACGCCCTCGCAAGCTCATCCTCCCTCTCCTTGCGTGCATCAACGGCGTCCTTGATTGACCGCTGGGGTACGCTTTGCACCGCCTTTACGAGCTCAGTCCAATTGGCATATGTCGTTTGCCCCGCCTTGTCGACCGTGCTGCGGATGGTGCGCGGGAGCTTCGAGATGGCGACCGGGATGTATGTCGTGGTCGAGATGACCTCCGCCTCGGCCGCCAATTGTAGCGCCTTGCTTGCCCATGCGATGTGGGCTTGGACCTCCGTACCATTCTGCATCTCCGTCTTGCCCAGCATCTCCTCCTTCAACGTGTCCAGGTGCGCGAGGAGATCGATAACTTTCTCATCTACTGTCTTCTCCGCCGGTGTCAGCGTTGGCCACCGAGCCATAAACTCGGCTTTGAAGGTATCCCAGTTGTCCTTCTTGGCGGCGGCAAGTTTGGTGTACCACTTATCGCACTCGGAGCCGGCGACGAGGAAGTTCTCGAATTGGGTGACCTGGTCTTTCGAGCTCAGGTTGAGGCCCAGGTACTGACATTGGACGGCGCGCAGAAAATCTGTTCCGCTCATCGTGTCGGTGCCGTCACCGCGGAATGCGCCGTAGAGATCTCGAGACATACTACGCATGAGGCGGACGCGACTGGGCGCTAATGACGAGCTTAGAGTTGGTGCTTGCGCGGGTGGGTTTACGATGGGTGCGCTGGCGACAATGGTATGCACCGGAAAAGGGACGTCTGAGATGCGCGGCTGTCTGTGTGCGGGTGAATGCGCTCTCGACGATGACTGCGATGGTGTCTGGGCTGCCGAAGTAGTGGGCCAGGTGATCGGCGATCCAACGCTCGAGGGCGCCGAGAAGGGCTCGGACGATGAGAGAGTCTCGCTCTCGTCGTCTGTGTCGTTGAGATCGACGACTGGGACCTCCGGCGATGGCGGAAGGTTGGCGCGATCTGCGTCGGTTGACGCGTCTAAGCTGGCTGCTGAGGCGCGAGTGAATCGGCCAGTGGCCGGGTCTCGACGGCTGGTTTTACTCCTGCGACTGCCGTTGGCCACGTTGCTGCAGAGTATCTGGCGGTTATGCGGACGATGCGGCTGAAAACGACGAAAAAGCGGACGACGGACGACAGGTAACAGACGACTGGACTAGCTGGGGAACGACGGATTTCACGACACGGCTACTTCCAAACGCACGACGACAACCAAGCGAGCAGATTGGGAGAAAAATCGCACTCTCGTCACCAGGTGGGATAGCCCAGGGGCTCACTCTAGGACGGATGGTGAACGCCCCGGAAGGGATGATGCATGCACGAGGTCTGCACGACGGAAGGGCCTCCCAGCCGGACCGATAGGGCCGGCTGGTCTAAGCGTAGCTACTGGATGCGCCCCTGTCTGCCTATATCTCCTACCGCAGTAGTAGCACGCATTTCCACGAAGATTCATTGCAGCAATCCAAAAGCTTCTTCAGTTCCATCGAGAGGCTTTTGAATGTGTCGAGGATTGGATGGAGAGAGAGAGAGCAGTATGTTCGTGCGAAAGACGAGATCAAGACCTTCCGTATGTGGATTTGTTAACGCCGAGACGCTGACTCACCCTGTTTTCGGACGCCTTCCGCTGCACCGCGCGTCAGTAGCGACAACGCCCATGCTTCCTATGGCTTGTCTAGCCTCGGTTGGGCGCCAACTGAGGTACGACCTGCTTACTTTCGCCTGCTTCTGCTGAGCATAGACACGTCGATCCAATTGACACCTTTACCAATCGTGTCCCAAATCCGTCCACAATAGACGCGTGTGGGTCCGGCATGAATGGCGACCCACCGCGCTCCGTGCGCAGGCTGAATAATGGCATTGCTGATTGCGATTGTCCGTAGTCTGAGTCTGCTGCGAGCGGGTGTATGTGCCTGCAGGCTCGGGGCTGGGTGGCAAGGGTGCGCAGCGAAGCGTATGCCGGGGGAAGACGCAGTCTCATGAGGCTGGACGGGTGGCAGCCGTAGGGCTGCGAGTTCAACGCGCAAGCAGGTCTAGGAAACGCCACGCACAATGGAGGGTGATGTATATAAGGATGGGTAGGTTGGTGTAGAGAGACAACTCAGCGAAGACCATACAAAGCTTAAGTGCCTTCCAAGTCTCTGGAACCGCCTTCATTCAATTACCAACCAACCAGCTAGTAATCGACATGTTCATTCTTGTCCTAGGGTAAGTGGTGTCCTTGTCTGCATTTTCTCGCATGGTCTTGACGTGGACCCGACAGTGCTTCTGGCTTCATTGGCTTCCCCGCCGCTCAGGCGCTTGCCCGCGCTGGACACAATGTCTACGGCCAGACGCGCTCGAGCGAGAAGGCTGCTCAGCTTACCAAAGAAGAGAGTAAGTCGCCCAACCATCTTCTCACCTCCCACCTATCCTAACACCATCCTCCAGTCACCCCCATCGTCTGCGCCCCCGACTCTGACGGCTGGCACCACCTGATTCCCAAGCTCGACGTTGTTATCGACGCCGTCGGCGGCATGGACGTCCGCACGCTCTCGCAGGCGATGCTCTCTTCCACCAGCTCCGCCGCCGCGCGCCTCCGCCCCGACGGCGCCCCCAAGCTCTCCTACATCTACACCTCCGGCACCTGGGTGCACGGCGACAGCCGCACTGAGATCGTCAGCGACACGACGCCGCTCGCGTCCCCTCAGCCGCTCGTCGCTTGGCGCCCGGCCGTCGAGAGATTGGTGCAGGAGGACAAGGTGCTGAACGGCATCGTCGTCCGCCCGGCGCTGCTGTACGGGAAGAAGGGCTCGCTCACCGAGGCACTGTTCGCGAGTGCAAAGGCGGGCAAGGCCATCTGGCCGGGTGCTCCTGGAGGCAAGATCTCGCTCATCCACTGCGATGACCTGGCAGACTTGTATGTGCGCCTGGCGGAGCGCGCGCAGGTGCTTGGTGGACTTGCCTTCGATGCGGCGAACGGCATCTCCGAGTCGACAGATGCGATCCTTGAAAGGCTTGTCGCCGTATCCGGGGCGAGTGGGTACGAATTCAAGGAGCCTACGAACCGTGAGTGCAGGGGATTGTCATTCAAGGATATCAGTGCTTACATTTGTTGCAGCCTTCGAGCAGGCCATCGCGTCGTCAGCTATCATTCGCCCCTACCTTGCGCGTTCTTTGTTGGGATGGGTCCCAAAGAAGGCTGGGCTGACGGATAACCTAGAGGTGTACTACAATGCGAGCGTCGCGTGAACGGATGTTGCATGGTATTCCTGAATAAACAGTGTCATGTCACGGTCCATCTTGCGTGTTTTGCTGTAGACTCGTTCAGTCGCAGGCGAGCCACAGCCCGAACGGATTCAAGGCTTTGACTGAATCGGGAGGACGGCAAACGGGCCGATAGCCGAACTTTTCTGGTTTCGGACTGGGAGCGAGGGAGCGGGCGAGGCTCGCCGAGCGACTGGTATAACGTGACGCCGATTTGGCGGGAGCGCCCAAGCGTGAGTTTGACTTAGTGGAATTCGACCACGCGCACCTGTGCCCTTCAGTAATACCGCCCGCCACCTTCCATCGCTTCTCGTACCGTTCCCACAATGTAAAGCAGAGGCTTCGAACATGGTACATGAAGTATACACACCGCCTGAAGAGCGCAGCCGACTTGAACCCGCGTGAATTCTCTGTTACGTCTTCATTACAGCCTCGTTCCCAGCCACGATCTGTCCTCCCTGTACTTTTTGTCTCTGTCGCTACACGTTCCCGCGCCCGCGTCTTGCAGGAGTCGAGTCTGCACATCCTCCCCCCTGTTCGCTTCTCACGTTGGCTCTCCCGCGCCCGCGACCCGCTCCTGTACCCCGCCCGCGACTCCTGCTCACGCCTCGCCCTCGGCCGCTGCTCGCGCCTCGCCCTCGCCCGCGCGTGCTGCCCCGTGTCGCACTGGGAGATGGTGGAGGGTTGTCGGGAGTCCATCTTGACTATGTTAGTGTTTGGGATGACAACGGCCCGCAGGAAGGCTTACATAGACATCGTCTCCCATTCAGGATCCACAGGAGTAGTAGCCGACGGAGGAGGAGGAGGATTGGATTGCGGGTCGTGACTGAAGTAGAGAGTGGGCTCGGCCGCTCCGAATGTCGCTGGAGACGCGTCCGGGTCGCGGTTTCCGCGCGCGCCCGGTGGATTGGGGACGTCTCGGAGTGGCTCTGCAATTGCTGGTGCGTTGGCCCGCTTCTTCCCCCGTGCCGTCTTCTTGCCCGGGAGAGCGACAAATGGGATGCTGAAGGACTTCAAGATGCCAAAGAGCTCTCGCCCGTGGGTCTTGTACCACTTCCACTGGCCTCCAAGGATCTTGAGAAGCCGGGTCTCCGTATCGAATGATCCAACCGATGCGAGTAGCTCAACAGTCTCGTCCTTGAGAAAGGCTGACCCTCCAAACAGTGCCTGTGGATAGTCTCGCGCGACAACAACACGACGCCACTCTAGCAACTTCCTCTGTACAGGTGCGTACGGGATCCCTCGCTTGACTTTGGGCTGACGCGTCGCAGTGGGAGGATTCCCTGGCCGAACCGCATCGAGCAAGCTGCTGTCACACAGATCACAGCAACGGACGGACGGGTCTATTGTTGTATGTCAATCATCTTTGATCTCGCGCGGTAGGCTGATACTTACTTGGTGGCTGGTTCTTATAGATTTCCGTCAGCACGGCACGGCGGCAGACGCCTGTCTGCACGTAGACCAGGAGGTTCTCGTCCTCGGATGACCAGTCGAACGGCGGCTGCTCGCGCACGAATATGGCGTCGTGCAGTGTGTCTGCGGCACCTCGTAGGAGGCCGCGAGCGATAGCATCCTTCTTGGTGCGTTTACCGTGTGTTTTGACTCTTCCGGTGCGCTTCTTGCCCTTGCTACTTGTTTTTTGGATGTCTGCCACCCCACTCAGTGCCTGCGAGAGATCGACGAGGAATGCTGATGGTTCGACCAGTAGTACAGCAAGACCGATGCGACCACGCCCTCGCGCAGCACGCCCAGCGCGCTGTACGAAGGATGACAACGACGTGGTCAACTTCCACTGAACAACAACATCGATGTCCGGTATGTTGCATCCCTAGTGCATCTTGTCAGTAAGTGCAAATCGTGGATGCGAGGCTTGACGAGTACTAACCATTCCTGCAGCATCTGTGCAGACGAGAATGCGCACGGCACCCTCCCTGAAGAGCCGCATAACCTCCTTGCGGTACTCCTTCGAGAACGCAGCATTGTAGGGCCGAATGATGCCCGTGGATTGGAGAGACTCTGGCAAGAGGTCCTCGAGGTGATCCTCGATCTCGATACCAGTTTGTATGTTGTCGGCGTAGACGAACGTCTTCTTGATCTCGCTGACGTCTTCGACAGAGGATGGGATAACAAAATCGAGGTCGGCATATGTGTTCATGGGGTGCTGCATAGCACGAACAACAAGTGAGACGTTTGGCCTGTCGTTGCCGACATCGATACTGACGAAGTCCGTCTTGTGAAACTGCAGCTTGGCAAGGACGTCGTCTCGGATGCGGGCCGACAGCGTCGCCGAAAGCGCCACAATAGGTGTCTTCCTGGGCAGGAAAGCACGGAGCATGCCCAGCTGCCCGTACTTCTTGCGAAATTGGGCGCCCCAGTGCGAGACTACATGCGCCTCATCAACAACGACGGAGAGGAGCATAGCCCCAAAGTTGGGGTTGTTGAGGACCTCGCGCGTGAAGCGGCGTGAGAGGCACATCTCGGGGGATATCAGTACGACCTGGTACTTCCCCGCAACGATCTCCTGCATTAAGGTCAGCTTGAATCTCGTCGACTGTGGTATGAAGCTAACCGCAAGCTTCTCTCTGCTACAGCCTCCATGGCTGCTGTTGACAGCGGTTGCTGTGAGTTTGAACTCGGTCTGGAAGGTTTCGACCTTTATGAGGTGAGTACCTGGCATGCACGTCCTTCTGAATGCTCACCTGCTCGTCGTGTAGCGCGATAAGCGGCGAGATCATCAGGGTGACCCCACCCTTCGCACTTTCATGAAAATGTGGCCCTGCTGCGATTGCAGTCTTGCCGAAGCCTGTGCCCGCATGTACAAGAACGTCCTTGCGCTGCAACTGAGCGCCGATGGCCTTCGTTTGAAACTCGCGAGGTTCATAACCGAACGACGCCGCGAGGACATCCGGGAGCCCACGAAGTTCATCTGCTGTAAGTGCTGCACGGCTAGGACGGGGAGCGCGAGCTGATGACATTGTAGTTCGTCCCTGCACTGCTCCTCGGACAGTCGTGAACAAAGGGGTCGCTGTGGTGGGAGCCAAGAAGGCAGCGGAAGCAAAAGTTTACTGACCACCGGTGAGCCACCGATCATTGCCGCGTCTCTCCAACTCCCCCTCATGCCTATGTCAATCCCCCCTAGCAGCCCTCCGTCTTGGTCTTCGCCACTCACAATCAACTCGCCCTCACCGCTCTTTGTGCTGGATGGAGCAAGCGTCGGCAATTCGGCAGCTGAGAGCGTCGAGGCAGACTACGAACGTAGTGATGGGGCGAGCGGTGGCAGGAATCACGACCCTAGACTCAACAGAACCGAGGGGGAAGTCGCCGAGCAGGAGGTTGACGAGGAGGAGGTCGAGGAGGGGGTCGACAAGGAGGAGGTTGACGATGAAGAAGAGGATACGGAGGAGGACGACGAGGATGATGACACGGAGGAGGAAGAGGACGAGGACGACACAGAGGACGAGGATGATGGCGATGTGCACGAGGCCGAGTCCGACACGAATACGGATGAAGAGGAGGACGATGAAGAGGAGGCTGGGCTCGGTGAAGAAGATGATCTTGGACGTCAAGACGATGGCAGTGTGGCCGCCCCATCTATACGCGACCCCCGCACACCACCTCACACGCCTATCCCCCTTCAACGACCTCTCGCTCTCCTTGGGCTCTCCCTCCCGTATACCCGCTCGCAGATGCCTCCACCTGGCTCGCGACGCGCGACGGAGGCGCTATTGCCCCCTCTCAGCAGCTCGGACGTCGGGAACTCCAGCCCAGGAAAGACCGGTGCGACACGTCCTGAAAAGTCGGCGAGCTCGAGGCGCAAGGGGCAAAAACAGAGAGGCAGAACCATGGCCCCTGGACGTCTGGCGGCACGAGAGGAGCGCAAGCGGAAGAAGCGGGAGGCTGCAGATGCCCGTCGATCCGTCAACGACGGCCTCCTCGCATCGATCCACGAGGCAGGCAGCTCGCTCTACGAGCTCGTCATCCACACATCCGACCCGAAGAACAAGAGGGGTGATGCTCGGTGGCTGGGCCTTTTCGGGGGCCGCGCGTCGTCTGTCCGACATATTCTTGACCTGTGGACTGGTCGCGGGGCGACGCCGGCAGTCAAGGTGGAGGTGTCGGACTGGGCCGTCGACCATACAGTAGGCCTGGTCCGCGCAGAGGTGCGCGCTCTCAGTACGTCGGGGGTCTACCATGGCTCCAAAGTCCCCATCGACTTGCACTTCCTTGGGCGTTTTAATCTATCCCGAATCCATGCACACTTCACCTCTTTGGCGGGCGTATCTCTACGAGTCTTCAAGGCGTTTGCGACGTCACCACGACACTTGAAGCCCGGCATCTTGGGCGTCGCACGAGCAGCAAGAAAAACGCTCATCGTGACGAACACGATGTTGCAGCTCCTCGGGGAGTACAGCTACGCCAACAACCTCGGCAAGAAGGCCCTTGGCCTGTACCTGTACGCGAGCGGAAGTCAACGACAGTCCATCGAAGTCATGTCCCACATCGGCATCTCTGAGAGCTACTCCGGCATCATCGGCAAGGGCGGGGCACCTCGACAGTACACAACAAAGGGTGTTGATGGCGCTGGTACACAAGTCAAGTCGTACTTCACGCGGCCTGGCACCCTTCGCACCCTTTCGGAGTCCATGCGAGCAGCTGCGCGGGCCGTAGCGTCTACTGGCATCTACGCGACAGTTTATGACAACATCAACATGGTCTTCCGTGCTGCCGAGCAAGTCGTAGGACGCACTGGTTAGTCGCTGTTCACCACAACCTATCACCTCGAACTGACATACCCGTATCAGATGCACAGGAAAACGGCACTTGCGCGACCATCTGGCCTCTGCACAATGCGACTGCGGAGGATATGCGCGTTGACGACTTGCAAAAAGCGTTTGATTCGGCTGCTCCCCTCGCTCTTGACGACATCCTACATACCGCCAACGAGGCTGTGCTCTTCAGAGATTGCCTTGTCCACACCATCTTGCGCGTTGTTGTTGTGTACGGCGGCCCTGGCCTGAAAAAATATGCACAAGATGTCAACGCGACGCAACCGAAGACTTCCCGCCAGATAGCCGTCCACCAGACGCCCATCCACCCTTTGCCTGCCATGGAAATCGACGAGTCGACGATCCTCGGTAACGGCGAGGTCATCGAAGCTACGATTGAGGAGTTGCAGGTCAAGACGCAGGAGTGGTTCAACAAGCAGGTCCTGATCTTTGCTGGAGACCAACTCTCGCAAGCGCGTATTCGCGCTCTTGTCAACATCCGTGCGGGCCAGGAAGCAGGACTCGCTGGCTACTTTTGGGGCGCATGGATGCCCGGGCTTTTCCATGGCAAGATTGCCGATGCGCACGGCTTGCTATTCACCCACTTCGGAAAACCCAACAGCGGCGCGCGCAACCCGGGGAGCCTCTGGTTCCACAATACACGCCTCCACCGTCTCCCCATCACCCTCACATCCCTGCCCAACTACCGAACCTGCCGCGACCTTATCTTCGTCTCGCTTTATGCACGTATCCTCCACTGCCTCCTGCTTGTCTCGGGGGCAGCCAGCCTCGACGAGTATGTCCAGAACCTCAGTGGTTTTGCTCAGCTGAAGGCCGATGCTGAGAAGGTCTTCGATGAGTACGCGAACACGCGCAAAGTCGACGATTTGCGCTCACGCCGCTACGCAGAGGCAACAGCGGCCGAGAACACCGCAATGCTAGCAGCTGCGGAGGCGGGTACTTCCTACGTTGCGTCCGACGCGAGACCCCGACCTACACAGGGCGATATGGTCTTCGAGAACGCCATGCTCTTCATGCGCGATGCGCTAATCTCGCGTGAATATACGGATGCTATCAAGGCCGGCGACTCTGGGCGCATCTTGCTCGTGCTCAAAGCGTGGGCACTGAGCTTCCGTGGCAATGGCCGGACCAAGTATGCCCACGAAATGTTGCACATCATTCACAACATCGAGAAGGTCTGGCCACCTAGGCTTGCGTGAGTTTGTGCGTCGTACTTCGTTTGATCCCACCATACTCAGACAGTCCAACAGAAGAATCATCACAGACAACTGGCTCGTCAATCCAACTGGCAAGAAGAATGCCTTCGTTGAGGTGGACCTGATGCAGGAGCATCTCAATTTCTGGATTAAAGTACGTGTTCTCGTGCTCCTACAAGCGACCTTGTTGTGCTAACAGCCTTACTGTAGATTTTCTATCGTGCCCATGGCAGTAACTCATCCTGGGAGTGGCTCGGAGTCGTAGCTCCCTGCGCAAACGTTCTCCGGCAGCTCGCCAAGACCATGAACAGCGTCCTCGGTGCTCCATCGCAGGGTACGCGTCATGCACCGGCTGACCTCTCGACCGACATTGCCGAACTCATGAAGAGCCTCGACGAGCACGACGTCTACCGTCTCACACCCGGCCGCGTTCTCGACGATGACGACGAGCCTGCCAAAGATGTCATTGGCGCTGGCCTGCAGATGCTGACGGACAACACGACGAACCCCCTCGACGAGTACAATGCCTCGTTCGCACGCTTGCAGAGGCGCCGCCGCCGGATCCCTTTGGTCGGCCATCTACCACAGCAGCACGTCACTGGCGCAGTGGCTACACCTTCGACCCCCGAGCCAATGGACACCTCGGATGCACTGCCTGGTCCGGGAACGGATTCGGATTCGGACACCACCGAGTCGGACACCGAGTTGGACTCGGAGGGCAGCGAGGCCGAGTTTGAGCGCGTCCTGGCCGATGACGAGGAACCAACCCTTCAGGTCATTGAGGAGGAAGATGTAGCACTGGATCTTGATGACTTGGACCTAGAGGAGGAGGACGATGAAGGCAATGAGGAGGATGTGGAGGATGTGGATGACGAGATGGTCAGCGAAATCGATTAGATGGGTGATTTAGACAACTTTATCATTGTAATATACCTCGGTACATGGTCTTGTGTAGCTACTGAGTGCCTCCTGAGGCTCACAATCCAGCGAGTAACAATTCGCACTGGGCACCGCGACCGCGCGGCGAAATTTCGCTAAGTCAGAGTCACGCTTTCGTGACCCTGCCATGTGACGCTCGCCTGCTACCAGCCGCTTCGCACGACTCAGCTTGCCCGATTCGTGTGAAGCGGATGTTCGAGCCTAGTTTTGCTGCTGTATATCTTTGCTTTTGGTCGTTCTCAACCGACCTGTTGAGACCATATTGAGGAGTGCTTCTTCTCGCAAGACTACTCCGGAGGCGCGACTGTATTGACAATATATGGAGGTGATGGTAGGATGCAAGGCGCGGCCATATCATGAGAGAGTTCACGTGCTCGCGAGGAGATGATGGCGCGGGGGCGCGGAATCATTACGCGCCTTGCATCCTTCCCACACGTTGTGTGCCGTCCTCGACGTGTCCAACGACCAGCGGGACATATGACTTCATGGATCACCTCCTGGCTGCCTGAGATCCCGTCCCTCAACTTTGCCCTCCCGACAAGCAGTATCCAGCAACGGTTCATCTCGTTCGTACTCAAGAAGTCGCTCGGGCACTTCCTGAAGCCTGGTCAACTCGATGCGCACCAGATCGAGTCTCAGATTGGCTCGGGATACGTCCATGTAAATGATCTGGAGCTGGATAATGAGGTGCGTTGCTTGCAAGCTTCCGCGGTCACTGTGCTGAACTAGCGCCACAGGCAATCAACGGGCTTATTGGAGGCTTACCCATCGAGTTGCAAGGGGGATCTCTAGCGAAGGTGTCTGCTCGCATACCATGGCCCAATCCACTTACCTCAACACTCGGACTCTCGCTGGATTCACTACATCTCACATTCCATTTCCGACCTCCGTCAGCGCCTCAGGAACCTCCGAACTTGGCAGACTCTGTGGTCTCAGTTGCAGAGTCCTTCATCCACGAAGAGTTGAATGCACGCGAAGAGGCCCTTCTGCGCCAATCCTTCCACCAGGATGCACCAGACCATGATCACGACTTGCCTGGAGGGTTCGATCCATTCCTGTCCGCGCCTGAGGAGGAAGAGGAAGTGCACCCAGACAACGACCCTGCCGGCGTATCTATATTCGCATCGCTCATCGAGCGCTTGCTAGCGCGCTTCGAATTCGATGCTACCAATGTCCAGATTGCACTTGTCCTGCCAGAGCATACCGCGTTCACGGTGACGGTTCCCGAAATACGATATCGCACGGAGGAGCAGGCGCCCATCGAGGAAGGTGCACCCTCAGGGCAGTCACGAACACTGAGCATACGCGGTCTGTCCGTCAGTGTGCGCGATCTTCGGCCTCCTCCGCCGCCATTGCGAGGACCTGCGACGACTTCGGGTACACCAACGTCTTCCCTATATCGGCGACGCTCCCCTTCGCCTGCGTCTTCATCATCGTCCCTGGATGACGATACGCAGATGATGATGTCCCAGTCGCTCGCCTTTCTGCCCCCACGGCCGACATCTCCAGCCAGCTCGGTGGCAAGTAGCATGTATCAGAGCGCAGTGTCTACTGCCGACAGAGACGAGCCTTCACCGGCAGAAGAGAGTGGTCACGTATCCGATTCGTACGCGGGTTCTATCCCAGATACTGCCGAAGGAGCTGAAGCTGAGCCACTTGCAACGGAGACCCCCGCAGCATTTTCGTCTAATGCAGCAGAAGAGACCATCCTTAACTTCGATTCCGAACCTATCTGCTTAACGTTGACAACGCCCCCACCCACGGAGAACGGACCTCAGGTGCTGCAGTTGTCAATATCGGTCGGTATCCTCTTGTGCGCCATCCGAGCTTGGCAGATATGCGGTATCACGGAATGCGCGGCGCGATGGGCAGCATATCACCCTCCACCTTCACCTCGGGCACTGACATCAGCGCCGACATCATCCTCGAAGGCGGCAGCATCTCCCTTATTTCCCAGCATAGCGGTCCAGTTCGAGATGCGGGGTGTGGTGCTGTTGGTCCTCTCCAGCGGCCCTGCACCATTGGACACCTTCCACGCCAAGCCCTTGGTACCTCCATCCCTTCCCCATGGCTACCTGCGCCTTCACCTCGACACGCTCAAGGCTTCTGCCGCCATCGACACGAAGGCCGTCTCATCCTCGCTCACGCTGTCGGACATGTCCGTATTCTCCTTCATCCCATCGGTCGCAGGCGAGCAGCAAGCACGACCTATCCTAATAGTGGACCCCAATTCTACCTCTCAATATGCGTCTTCCCATATCCATCCTCGGTCTGGCGCTGTACCGGAACTGCCGATATTCGAGGTGCCGAATTGGCCGGTCAATGCTGGACCTCGCGTGTCTGCATGGCGGATAAAGAATAAGAACAAGCAAGCGACGGAGACAATCAAGGTGCCCGCGATCATGGCCCGGGCATCATTGCAGCTGGGGTCGAAGGAGAAGCAGGCGAAGAACGACAGCAATGTTGCCGTGACCTTCTCGCCGCTGTCGGTCTTCGTCGACCTGGATGCCTTGCATATGGAGTCAATCACGAAGTTCTTCGATGAGATGGCTCCGTCGGCTCCTTCACCTCGACCTGCGGGAGGCGAGGCAGAATATGGGTCTGATTCGGATGGGGAGACGCCGCCGGCGACGCCTAAGCCTCCGCCTGCCGTATCGGAGCGCGAGCGGGAGAGGCGGCGGTTGGAGAAGATGGTGCTGGACGACTTGGATCTCGGGATGGATTATGGGTTGCGCCGCCCCGAGCCACCGAAGACGCGGAAGTCTATGAAGCGAAAGAGAAAGGTACGTGGACCAAGCCCCACACGCGGACTAGTGCTGATCTGTACTCATAGCCCGAGCCTGCGCTCAACGCTTCTGTGAGGTTACCACTCATCCGCGTCCATGTACGATGCCCACCGCCGCCAAGTAAGCAGCCACGATCTGGAACGCTGGTGCTCGACTTGCACGATGTAGGCCTCTCGAATCGCGATGACTCCCAACGTGCACCTGGCGCGCGGTTTGCTACATCGACGTCGGTAACGCCGCCCCTGGAGGCTTTCATGAGCGCACAGTGCCGTCGTATTCTCGTTGGGACGACGTATGCTCAGGATGCCAAAGTCGTTTCGGTGTTGTCTCTCGGACCGTTGACATCTTCAAGCGGTGGCGAACAGGCTTCAGGCATCGAGGTAGACGAAGGGCCGCCTGCGTTATGTCCGCGAATATCCTTCGGCAAGGCCGACAGTGGTCGGTCTATCTTGACGGTCGATATACCCTCGGCGTACGTCCACGCAACGAAGCCCTCAGTGGATGGCCTACAGTACTTGGCGGATGACGTGACTCAATATCTCGACCGCACCCTTGGTAGCAAGGACGAGGCTAGGACCGAAGCGGGGAGCATGATAGGGAGTGACTTCTTCGCCGGAGGTTCGAGGGCGACGAGCACTACAGATCGAGCGTCCGGTGGCTCAAGTAGCGAGTTTGTGCTGAAGCTGAATATGTCAGAGGGTACGTCTCTGCTTGCAATGGTTGGGCATCTCTTGACCTATCGTTGTAGCATTCGTGCGATTGATGGTCCCGAGGGAGGAGAGCCGGCTGGATAGTGCAAGACCGTTTGACCTGAAGGTTTCTGACGCGGACGTCCTCATTGAGGTCAAGCCAGAGGGCAAGGTATGCTAGAACCAAGCCTACGTTCATTGCATGCTGATAGTTTTCAGGACGAAACCGTGATCACCGTCAACCTCATGGAGCTGGCCGTCATGAACACCACGTCAATTGGGGCGATAGACTCGCTCTTGAACATGACAAGTCCGCGAAGTCTGGTATGCGATTACTTTACATGGTTCAATCCCACTGCTAAACACCAAGTAATGCCAGGACAAGGCACCACGCGCCATGCTCAACTTGCGGTTCGTTTCAGCAGCACTGCCGGGTACTGGTGCAAAGGAGTCCCGCATCAAGCTGAACTTGTTTGGCTTTACGTGCAATGCGCATCCTGAGTACCAATGGGCTCTCGATCTTGGCAGGTTTGTCAAAGCACCTCCAGGAGTAGGTCCAATTCTCTCCTGACCTGCACACCCTCCTGATGATTACTATACAGGCTTTCGAATCTGTCCCTCCGAGCGAGCGTACGCGAGTATCTGTTCAAATCCTGGATGGATCCCTGCGACTACTTGCACCCAAGCATCCCGGTGCAGCAGTCGTCCACCTAGGGGACCTGGAGTTCTCCACGGAGATCGTAGACTCACCGGAGTTCTCGTTCAATCTGGCCGTACCGGCTCTTGCCTTTTACATGCTGGATGATCTCGCGGATGCGTCCGAGAATCACTATCAGCGTGGAGGTGTCGCGCATTGGAAGGTGAAATCCTTGAATGTTCTATCCGGCATTGACGCTTACATTCTCGTCAGGCTGCTGGATACGCCCTCATCGCGGAACTGGCGGACCTTGCCTTGTGCGTCTTTACGCAGACTGTAGACGGTCTTCCGGACGTTAGGGTACGTGGCGATTTTCTCAGGCTGCGGTGAAATTTAATAGGGAGTTGCAGGTCATGATTGAGCGAATAGGTCTAAGACTTCACTTGTGTGCAGACACCGGCGCTGCAATGGGTGCCTTCTTCCAGGACTTAGCCTCGCAGTTCAAGCCGCCAGAAGCTGAAAAGCCACCGAAGGTCAGGACGCGCCCGAGCATGGTTGGAGAGCATACCTTGAGCAAGTCCGCACTTGCGAGTACGTGCACAGTCATCCTTTGTTGCCTGCGAATATTGACGTGCTCTAGTCGACGAACAGGTGTATCGGCGAGTGCCCGATTTGGGGCCTGCTCCTGACCTCATCGCGGACGATCTCCCCACTAATCCAGACTATTTGGATGAGTCCTTTGGTGTGGCTGCTGGCTTCCGAGAACTTCGCGACGATGACCTCGAGGACTTTGACGATGAGGGTGAAGAGATTCCGGTGTATGCACCTACGGGCTCGCAAGCAGGTGTTATAGCCAGAGCAGGCGGCGAGACCATCAAGATGCTGCGACCCGAAGGTATCAATATCGTGGAGAACTACTTCGACACCCTTCCGCCGGAATCGCAAACGCAGTCATCTGAGTACGCATATATGCTCCCGCTCTTCCTGCAAATACTGATCAAATAAACCAACAGCCTAGGAGCCACGACCCTGCGTGTCCGCGTTCGCGAAGGCGACATCACTTTGTTTCTTTATGACGGCTACGATTGGGCACGCACTCGCAAGACCATCGAGCAGGAAGTCAAGGAGATGCGCAAGCGGCTTGCGAAGATCCGGCAGCTCGTCGCCAACGGTCAGACGCAGGAGACCGACTCCGACGACGTCAGCACCGTGCTCTTCAACTCTGTCCATATCGGCCTCGACGAGGACTTCGACGCGCTGGAGCCTGGCGCGCTGATCGCTGCCATTGACGAAGAGCTGCGCGAAGACCCGGAGACCGCCAGTCAAAGCTCATGGCAGTCCCTGCGCGCCCCTGGTCCCTCTGGGAAGCCACGACAGAAGTCAGTCCGCGTCCACGGCAAGCGCCTCACGCGCGCCAAAGGACCGTCTATCGAGTTCCGCCTGCAGGGCGTGCACGCCGATGTCGACCAATTCCGCCCTGGGGAAGATATGGTATCGCGCACGTTTGCGACGGTGCGCGACCTGGAGATCCTGGACCACATCAAGACGTCGACGTGGAAGAAGTTCTTGACGGAGCTGAGATCGGACGCGAGGGGAAATGTGCGGGAGACGGACTCGAATATGGTGCGGATTGAGCTGCGGATGGTGCAGCCGGTGAAGGGGAATTCAGCGGAGGAGGCGAGGTTGAGGGTGAGTGGGCAATGACAATTCACTGGACCTCCTTGCTGACTTTGCACAGGCTAAGATCCTGCCATTGCGGCTGCATGTCGACCAGGATGCGCTCGACTTCTTGAAGCACTTCTTCAGCTTCAAGGATTCCGATGCGCCTGAGTCTACTGCCGATGACGATGGCGAGGGCGACCAGACCTACTTCCGTAAGATTCCATATCCTTGCATGCCCTCTCTTGCTCATCGTTATCACAGAACACGCTGAGATCTTCCCCGTTGACCTGAAGTTGGACTACAAGCCCCGCCGCGTCGACTATCGCGCGCTTCGTGAGGGCCGCACCATCGAGCTCATGAATTTCTTCCACTTCGACGGCGCGGAAATGACCCTTCGCCACCTCACTCTGCACGGCATCACCGGCTGGGCGCGCCTCGGCGACACGCTGAACGACCTCTGGACGCCCGACGTTAAGGCGACGCAGCTCGTGGACGTCATCTCGGGCGTCGCGCCCATCCGCTCGATGGTGAACGTCGGCTCGGGCGTCGCAGACCTCGTCCTGCTACCCATCGCGCAGTACAAGAAGGACGGCCGGATCGTCCGTGGCGTACAGCGCGGCACGACCGCCTTCGTCAAGAGCACCGCTATCGAAGCCATCAAGCTCGGCGCGCGCCTCGCCACGGGCACGCAGGTCATCCTCGAGCAGGCCGAGGGCGTCCTCGGCGGGCGCGGCGTCTCCATGGGCGGCGGCGGCATGTCCGACTCCTTCGTCACCGCCGAGGTCCCCGCCGGCGTCTCCTACGAAGACCTCGCCGGCAGCTCCTCCGACGAGGACGACGCGGAGCACATCAGCAAGTACGCGGAGCAGCCCGAGGGCGTGCGCGCGGGCGTGCAGAGCGCGTACCGCAGTCTGTCGCGCAACCTGCATTCGGCGGCGCAGACGATCCTGGCGGTGCCGATGGAGATGTACGAGCGCTCGGGGAGCGAGGGCGCGGTGAGGCCGGTGATTCGCGCGGTACCGATCGCGGTGCTGAAGCCGATGATTGGGGCGAGCGAGGCGGTGAGCAAGACGCTGTTGGGCTTGCACAATACGCTGGACCCGGAGGTGAGGATGGATAATGAGGCGAAGTATAAGTCACGGTGAGGCGTAGAGGGGAGATGAAGGAATTGGGCAGGGGGATTAGCAATGGGAGGATGGAGAATGGTTACCTTGAATTTTACTAACGAACTATCACGACGCGTTCTGCCTGCACAACCTGTACTAATAGATACACGGATCCTATGTATTACAACCACGAGGAAGGATGACGGGGTGAGATGTAAAGCAAGTGAATAGGTAAACGACGGACCAGGACGTACGCCCAGCGCGGTTAGTCCACATCCATCCCCATAGACTGCCCACCTCCGGGTACAAGTGCGCTCCGGCTCTTCTTGACCGGCACCTTGATCTTTTCGCGGATGGGGGAGGTGGATTCGACGCCTGCCATGGGCTCGACCAATTTTGCAGAGGCCTTCGCCTTGAGCGCCTCCTTCGTCTTGACGCGGTGCGCCTTCTGCTTTTCCCGCGCGACGGCCATGCTGAAGAACACGGATAAGTAGGCTGGTACATGATCGGGGGGAGGGGGAAACGCACCGATTCTTCCAGAAAGCGTGCTCGCGCTTCTGCTTGATCTCGCCGACGCGCTTCATGGCCTTGATCGTGGTCTGGACGAGCTCGCGATCGTAGCGGACGGGGACGTTGCGGCGCTTCTCAAAGTCGATCGTCGAGTCCTGGGGATACAAAGGTGAGATATCGCAACAGAAGAGGGAGTGTAAGGTTACGCACCACTGTCATCTCCTTGCCCGCGGCCTTCCTGAATGCCTTCGTCCACCGCACCTTACGGGGATTGCGCTTCATCCTGTGATCATGTTAGGGTATATAGTAGATGAGGGGGGTATATCCTCATACTTGAAGTTCTTGTGGCATCTGAAGGACAGTCAGAAGGGTGCGTAAGCGGGAAGGGGATGGGGAACGCACTTTGATGTACAGAATCGGAAGACTTTGGCATCGTTCCTCACAAACGCAGAGCCTGTTCCTTGTAAGCTTCAAGTATATCCCTCTATGTCTTGATCTCACCATGTCCTGGGTACACATTTGTCGAGCAGAAATAACACTTCTCGACACGCATTTTGATGAAGGTGAAGGGGAGAGGAAAAGTGGGGCGTGGGAAAACCCAGCGCGGGCCGGATATTCCTCGATCACTGCGTCCTCCACGCCTTCGTCTCCGTTCCCGACATACACCTCGACGAACCTCCGTCCCCTCCTTATTCTGCCCAGCATGCCGGCCATGGCTTTCCGCGGTGTCGTGACTAAGTCGGGTGTCATGAACAAGACGGCGACAGTCACTGTGTCGCGCTGGGTTCGACACCAGCTCACGGGCAAGGTGCGTGCGGCGCGTCTATCAGCTGAGACGACGAACTTACAGACTCCCGCAGATGGTGGTGAAGAAGAAGAAGTTGTTGACGCATGATGAGAACAATGGTGCGTCGCCGGAGCTCGACTTGAAAGGACCTTGTTAAAAGCATCCCCGCCTAGTCCTCCAGAAGGACGACGAAGTTATCATTCGCAACTGCCGCCCACTCTCTGCACGAAAGCGCTTCACGCTCGAGAAGGTTGTCAAGAGCCCGGAGACGGAGTCGAAGATACGGCGAGCGTTACTCGAGCAGCAAGCAGCCCAGCAACAGGCAGCACAACAGCAGGCTCAGCAGGCGACCACCCAGACATCAGCATAGCGGCGGTTGCACTTCTCCGTTCATCCTGTGCATCGAGGCGGGAGGATAGCAGTACGTCTTGGTACTCCCCTCGGAATATGAACGCGCCTAACACGTCGCAGTGTACCCTTAGACACTCCCATCATAATTCATATCCATCCATGCTCTCAACCGTGCGAAGGGATTGAATCTCACCTGAAATGCGTCCTTACCCTGCTGTGCTGAGATGGACATGTGTGCAATCTTGTGACGAGAAACGTCGTGTCCTTTCACTTGGGGCAACAAGCCGGCAGGTGTCCCCATCTCGCAGTCATGAACAAGCACACAAACACGTATGTACTCACCGAATCACTAACTTCGACTATCCACTACAGACTGCCTAATAACAGGAGAATGGCCATGGCAATCCCATTTCTTTGCTACGGCTCGTCCAATGTTTACGCGACGCTAGCATTGTAGTACACCTCCAGATTATCCGTCAGCCCAGCCTTCTTCGGGACCCATCCCAACAGAGAATGCGCAAGGTAGGGACGAGTGATGACGGACGCCGCCACCGCCTCCTCGAACGCTACCGCATGTCTGCTCAAAGTTTCTCTTGCAGAAGTACGCCGCACTTACGGTTAGTAGGCTCCTTGAACTCGTACCCTTTGGCGCCGCTCACAGCGACCAGCTTCTCCAGAATCGCGTCCACCGACTCCGCAACACCATTCGCCGCGTCGAACACCAGGCCCCCAAGCACCGGCGCCCTCTCCGCCACGCGCACACACAGGTCCGCCAAGTCATCGCAGTGGATGACCGAGAGCTTCCCACCAGGCCTCCCCGGCCACACCGCCTTCCCCACC
Source organism: Pleurotus ostreatus/Saccharomyces cerevisiae fusant (assembly GCA_024196135.1). NCBI lineage: Eukaryota > Fungi > Pleurotus ostreatus/Saccharomyces cerevisiae fusant. The sequence goes on along the minus strand of JAMQCK010000068.1, from coordinate 78,128 downwards.
TTCGCGCTCTTGAACAGCCCCTCCGTCAACGAGCCCTTCTTCCCATACAGCAGCCCCGGGCGCACGACGATCCCATTCAGCACCTTCTCCTCCCTTACCCTCCGCTCGAGCGCAGGGCGCCACGCGACGAACGGGTGCGGGCTCGCGAGCGGGGTGGTGTCGGAGACGACCTCGGTGCGGCTGTCGCCGTGCACCCAGCCGCCGGAGGTGTAGACGAAGGCGAGCTTGGGGGCGCCGGCGGGGCGGAGGCGCGCGGCGGCGGCGCTGGTGGCGGAGATGACGGCCTCGTCGAGGGTGCGGACGTCCATGCCGCCGACGGCATCGATGACGACGTCGAGTTTGGGGATGAGGTGGTGCCAGTCGGAGGAGTCGGGGGCGCAGACGATGGGGGTGACTGGGGGAGGAAAGTCGGCATGTGGGTGGTGAAGGTGGATTGGGGTACTCACTCTCTTCCTTAGTGAGCTGAATGGCCTTCTCGGTGGAGCGCGTCTGCCCGTAGACGTTATGACCGGCGCGGGCGAGCGCCTGGGCAGCGGGGAAGCCGATGAAGCCAGAAGCGCTGTCGCGAAAAGTCAAAGAAATGTGACTTCTAAATTCAACGTCACTCGCCCAAGAACAAGGACGAACATGTCGAATGTCGCTTTGTTTGGATGAGGTCGTGGAGATACTCAAAAGTCGCTGAAGCTGTGTATGCTTTGAGCTGAGTAGTCTCTGCCCAGATGCGCGTCCTTATATACGGGCCTGCCCCTAGCGCGCAATTCTGCCCAGCGACGTCTATTGTTCATTGAACTCACGGTCTGTGGCAGCACCACGGAAGCCAACCGCCTTGTCTCACGACTCGCACTCCCAGCAAACGCCCTGCGAATGCCCCCGCCTGGGCACGAAGGCGCATCTGACCTTACCGACGACCACCTTGACATTGCAGACTTGCTACCAACCCCTGGATTGTTCAGCAGATGCATGCAGCACAGTGGATCGCTTCCCTGTCCCAGTGCCGGAACCATTGCGCATCGTCGTATGCGCGGCCTTTGTAGTCGGATTCGGAGCCAACTGATAGGTAGGTGTGCCTGCACCTGCGTGAATGGATTCAGCAGAGGCGGTTATACTTTATCCGTGGTCTGTCAACGCGCAGGAATAATGGACTCAGTGCGCAAGGTGAATGGAGGGTTTGACTCCCTGCGCGCGGTGCGGCGGATGGTGTCCGGGGAGAAGGCGGGTTGCTCGGTCAGCGCCTCGGGTCTGGATGTGAAAGGTGCGTGTGGTGCTCGCTCAGCCTCCTGTCCTATGCCAGTCAAACCTTGTGCTTGTATTTGTTGGTTTCCCTTCTTTTTCCCTCTCGAGAAGTGCCATTCTCTCACTATTGACTACAGATTCCATGCCTCTCCGACTGGAGTTCCATCTCTCTCGCCGTAGATGGGGTCCACAGATACACCGCCCTTTCCCAACGCTTTGATCCTCTCCTCTACGCCCTTCTGCCCGCCCCTGCATGTGTCCCATTGTTCCGCGCCCTTGGGGTAGGACCCGACCATGGAGTAGTCCTGTGAAGACTCGACGCAGCGATGCGCCATGCCTGCGGGCAGGAGCAGTACGTCGCCAGGCTGTACGCGCAGCTTGGTCGTGGTGCCGAGCATAAGGGTGGCGTGTCCTTTGTAAAGGACGAGGAGTTCGTGGACGCTGGTGTGTCATTGAATTCGGTTTTTTTGTGGCGGTGGGTGGAGGTGATACGCACTTCGAGTGAAAATGGTCGAAGGGGAACATACCATAGCGCCAGGACGGCTCGAAGCCGTTCTTGGAGACGAGGCGCTCAATATCGGAGGGGTTCAAAGGTGAAGCCTTTCCTTCGCACGCTTGCAAAGCGCCATCATCATCGCTAGCTCCTTCGCCTCCCTCGCCCTTGATGTTGTCGAAGGGGTGGTAGAATACGGCGGGAAGCTTTGAAGGGCCAGAATTGGGGAAAGAGCCGGTAGGTGCAATGTCTAGGATATGCGGCTTAACTGCAGATGCGGCGCGCAAGGTGAGGTTGTACATGAGTATTCTACCGAAGGGGTTGTGGTGGTGGATGAAGGTGAAGGGGCGTCTACTCCCTTCAAGCCTCAGTCGTCCGCCAGTACGCCAATGTGATGTCATTGTCGTCCCACCTAATGATTATCTTGTCGTGCATAGTCTTTGGGATGCAGATGTGTCTCCACAATACTTATGTCTCGCGCAACGATGAGCAACGAGTGAGTCGATGATTGACAAGACCATTGACAGGCCAAAGGGTATGAGTACGAGCCACGATCTATGCTTACACTGGGTCTCTGTTTATTAGGCACAAGCACGACAAGACTAAATGTATCGTTCGCCCCACTTTCAAGTCTATCTCCCTCGGGCGATCCTAACGCATACAATCGGAGAATCGTTACGATTCCGCGCACGTAGTTCCCGGGCTTGCGCGATGCGCTTGGCGGGTAGCTTCACAATATCACCCTCGTCGTCCAACATAATCTGCAGTAACATCAGCCGCGACTTCTTGAGGACATGTTAGCTGAGGACGCACCGCGAGCCTCCACGGTAAGGCTTCCAATGGCTGACGGCACGCCTTCACATTTTTCGCGGACGCGAACCACACGTCGCGGGCGTCCATGTCCGCGCTCGTCGCCGTCTTGGGGTCCAATCCGGCTAACTTGACAACCTTCGCCGCGATGCGCTGGCGTTCGGCGTCAACGCTTAGTCCCGCAGTCGACCAAGCAGCCTGGTTCAACGGTGCCCTCTGATGCTCCATGTATACGCAGTGTGGTGGGTGACGATAAGCTAGCACCTCAGGGTAGGTAAAATACTCGGGGCCGTACTTGACAAACGTGAACACCGTCGTCGCAAGCTGAAGATCCTTCGCGGTCGCTGGTCTCTTGCGTGGCGTGTCTGCCTTGTTGAGCATGTCCACCAGGGCGGCCTCGCGCGAGGCATTCCACGTGTCCCAGTGCGCTTGAGGGATGGAGTCGATGAGGGCTTGCATATCCTCCTTGGTGAGCTCCTTCTTGAACGGTGTGCCTTCGACGACGTCTACGACTTCCTTGACGTCCGCCAGATCGCCAACACCGGGCATGAAGCATCGCTCCAAATGGGTCTTGCGGCGAAGGCGTTTATCCTGCACCTCTTCGAGGATCCTATATCGCTCCGCCAATGTGGTACCTCGTTCTTCCTCCAAACGCTCCTTGCGCAGCTTGGGTAACATCTTCAGCAGAGGCCTGCGCATCGCGGTCCACTCTGCGTTTAGGTCAGTATGACCCGCACCAGTATGGCAAGGAAACTCGCCTTCTTCAGTAAGCGGGTGCTCCTTGTTGACAAGTTTGTGCGAAGCAACCTCGTGGAGTATTATATCGTCTTGCATATCTTCCTCCCAGCCCAGGTCGCTTAGTCTCCGGACGATCCTGCCGCCGTCCGAATCAGTCAATCGTCACTTAAGAATGAAAGGAGGAGGTACCCACTCATCAAACCGGTCGTCGAATACTTTGTTTGCCGCCTCTTCCTCCCTCTTCTTCTTCTCCCGTTCCCACTTTTCGCAAATTCTGGCGTGCTGGAGCGGAGTGAGCCTGGTACTCATTCCAATCAGGTTCACAGCGCACCTCCATGATATAACGGCATTTCTTTTTCCATCCGGCGAACCACTTCTCTTTACCGTTCTCAGGTTGTTGCCGAAACTCCCTGGCCAGAGAATCACACCACAACCTTGGATATAGCGTGTCCGTGAGCCCTGCAGAGGATGAGCATGCAAGGAACCGGCATAACAGCCAGCGCTTGCCTGAGCGCTCAACATGGGGAAGGTAGTTGGTAGGCCAGTCGGATGGGAAAAGCTTCTGGATGTCTTTGATTACTTTGAACTTCACCAAGCTCTCATAGCGAACAAAGCATCGACTAGATGGAGGTGAGAGAGGTATCTGAGGATGAAACAAGCTGTACATACCTATTATTCAGGCACGTACCGCAACATCGCACGCGTGCGCCCCACGCAATGAAAAGACCATCATTTGAGGTTCCATTGCAGAACTAGAGGCACTCGTAAGTCGTGGTCTCAATCAGGGGTCTAATTGAATGATTGAGCTCACATGACAGAACTTGTCCACGATGAGGGCTACGAAGCTCGGTATGGCCATATCTGTCGGTGGCGAGGGGAGACCGTGGTCCGTGCAGGTGAAGCTCTTCTTCCAGATTTTGCTCGACGACCGGCTCATCAAATACTTCCGCAGAAATTTTGAAGTCCTAGCGAGGTGTAACAGAGAGGCTGGATCGACGTGGCCGAGTATCTGCAGTAGCGTGGTCACGTTGGGCGAAACAATGAGACAAGGCAGGGGCAACATACTTCGAGGACTATATCAAGGGGCATGTCCTGGAGGAACGAAGTCGAGCTAGCTTTATGCAATATCATCTCCGCCTCGGACTCCTTCTGAAAATTTATCTCTCCCTTAAAGCGCTTGCACGCTGACTTGACCGCCGCAACCTGATCGCGAGTGTCAAATGCCGCATTAAGCGTCTTGGTATTGCTGGCGGTTTCAGAGAGCCGAGAGGGACGAAGGGAGGATATTCTCTGGGACCTTCGCATTTTGCCGTCCGGATCCAAGGTCGTGATGGTAGAAAGCCAAGCTGGGTGCGCTTTGACCGAAATGGTCGAGGCAGGCAACGTGCTTTGTCCTCGTGGCAGTCACGTGTTGTCCGTCATCAAGCGCAACCAATTCGAACAGAGGCCCAGTTCGCATCGCGCGTAATCTTTTGTCAAGGAAATGGCAACACATCGATTGACCATCCTAATCCAAGAAATATGGTGCTACAATATATGATTAGAAACTGGTGATAGGGCATGTGCATTGGGTACGTCCGTGATTACAGTGTGGCATAGGTGCATACATGAATTAGATCATGGCAGTAGCGAAAGCAAGAAGAGCAGTAGATATATGGTACTGTAGATGGGATTGACAGAACATGAGCTTCAGATGAAAGCATTCCAAAAAAAGGCACAGCACGACTCCTTCAGTCTTCTGCCGGCCATGTGTACGGAAGGAGCCTGCTCAAAGACAGACAGTCCTTCGCCCAGTCCCAAGAGCATACGTTCGTCGTCCGCAGCGATGCTGGACGCGAGGTCGGTGTGCTCTCGCCGGTACGCAGGATGATCAGGTCGAAGTTGCCAAGCCGGTTGGCAATGGCCTGTTCGCGCGAAACGACCTCGACACTCCGTGCGCCCATGCAGATCAGGACCTTAGCGATCCCGGGCTCTGCCTAAGATACGGGTTGAGCAGACGATTTGATCCTTTCAAAAAGGGAGACGTACCTTCGAGTTAGCCGCAGCATTCGCACGAGGCATGAGATCGCGCCCTACAAGCGCGATTCGGAGGTCGTCGAGCAGGCGCAGTTTGCCTGTCTTCCCGTCGAGGAGGGTCAGCAGGTGCTCACGGTCCTCACCCCACCGCACATCGACCATCTGCGTCACGGTCATATTGTACGTCACGGAAAGGCCCTGAGGGAGCAGGTACTGGCGCCAGTCTTGGAGTTTCTGGTGATTCCGTCAGCATTCTGTTTCAAACACTCATGAGAGGGATACTCACACTGCGCACTAGCGACTCCGTCACCCAGTCCTGCCTGACGCACGGCACGCCGCATGCGAGGGCAGTCAGAAACTTGATAGTCCGCATGTCGCTGCAAGAGAGCAGGAAGAGCTTGTCGTAGGCAGGCCGATGGCGCACAGTGCACGCCTCGCGCTGAATGACCCAGCGCGCGTTCGGTCCCGCTCCCGACGTCTTGCCTTGTATCTCCAACACCTCGTCCCAGGACGTCAGCACGACCCCACCGTTCGCGACGATGAGCTTTTCGTAGCTATCCTTCGCGCCCGGGTCGCTGCTGAGCGTCAGGACGAAAGCGATGCGATCGAACACGCCGCGCGTGGGCTCTTGGACGCTACGAAGCGACGAACGCGAGGGTGAAGGCGCGAGCGCTGAACTGGCCAGATCTTCCTCCGCCCGAATGTTGTCCGCTTGCACACGGCGCTCGGTCCAGGACTTCTCGATGACCTTTGCGGAGATGCAGAACTCTTTCAGGGACAGGTCCTCGCCCTCGTCCTCCTCCGTCTCGTCGTCCGGGCTTTTCACGCGGACGCGCCCCTCGGTGTACATCCGACGCGCATCGACGACAAAGCTGCGTTTGTTCCGCACGAGCACCTCGTCGCCGGTCTGCAGGATGAACAAGCGCATATGCTCCACTGAGGCGTCCGCCACTGAGCCATCGTCGAAGCAGATCTTGTATATCTTGCCCGGCCGGACGACCTCCTTCACAAAGCCGGCATAGTAATCACCATGCAACTTCCACCGCGCGAAGACACGCGTAGCCTGCCCCATCCCCAGGAGCTGCGCCACGCTGCCCGACGGCGTAAGCGTCGATCCATGCCGGCTGGGGCCCGGCGTCATCGAGGCGGTGCGCGTGCGGGTAGATCGCGAGCTACGCGACAGGCCAGTGAGTTCGGACTTGATGACACGCTTGCGCTTGCTGCCGCTGTTCGTCTCGCCGTCGTAGTCGGACATCTGCTCCGGCTCCTCCGTGAGCTGCTGGACGTCGGGGAGGAAATCCTGTTGATCTTCGCCTTCGCTGTCCTCGACGACCTCCTCTTCTTTCGCTTTCTTGCTGGATCCGGAGCGAGTACGTTTGGAGGCAGGTGCTTTGGCAGGCTTGCGCGAGCTCGAGGCAGCTCGGGAGAAGCCCCTTTGCCCGCGACGAGCTGGCTTCGGCGGGGGCTGCAGTTCCTCTTCCTCCTCTTCCTCTTCCTCCTCTGGCTCCATCAGTCGCTGTCGCTTGCCACGAGTGACGCGGGCAGGGGGCGGCATAGCGCGCTGCTTGCCCTTCCCCTTCGGCTTGGCCGGTGCGGGTTTCTACATTCAGTTAGCTTTCAATTACGCACTAAGCACACGTTCCACTCACAGGCTCCGGCTCCACCGCCCTCCCCTTGCCCTTCGTCTTCGTCACCTTCTTCGCCTTCTCCCCATACACGACCTCCATAAGCGGGATGGACTGCTCGAAGTCCGAAGAGGGCTCCTCCGGCTCGGACGCGGGCTCAGTCGCGCGATCCTCTTCATCCGGCTCCGTAGCGCGATCCCCTTCCTCCGGTTCCGGGACGATCGCCTGCACGGTCTTGTCACCGTCCTGCTCTTCCTCGTCCTCCCCTCCGTCCACATCCATCTTGTCGTCAGATGTGTCGGGCACGTCGCAATGCTCGAGCAAGGGTTCGCGCATGGGCTCCGAGTCCGGCACCTCCTCATCCTGGCGCTGTGGTGTACTGTCGGCCACAGCATGGCGAAGAGGCACGCGCACGGGGGTGACCATCGGCGCGGGCGAGCGCGACCGAACCTCGCTGCGTGGTGTAAGGGGCGACTGATGCTTGGGCTTCGGCTGCCACAGAGGTCGCTCCGGAGACGAGAGTAGAGGGCGATGCTGCGACGAAAGCATGGAGCACACCTCCTGGGAGGAACGCATGTCGTCCAGATGCGGCTCGTCCGTGGGTTGCGCGTCGCCTGCGGGCTGGCTCTCTAGCTGGGTGGCCTCATCCTTCGGCTGAGTCGCAGGCTGCTTGCTCTCCGCTGGCTGAGTCTCGACGTCGGCCGGCTGCGTAGGCTCTTCCAGCTGCGTCGGCTCGTCCCGATCCGAGGCTGGCGCCCCCGACCAGCCCGCGGTCGCGACGTCCGACACCCCTGGCGCCGCAGTGTGCGCCACGACTGGGGCCTGCACAGTATGAGGCGGCTTCATCCTTGCCCGCTTCTCCTTCGAGAGCGAGTCCCAGAGCGTCGGGGCTTTGCGCTTGGTCGACGAGGAAGCAGGCATGCTGGAGTCCGTGGAGGCAGCAATGGAGCTCTTGGACGCAGCACCAAAGTTCCTTGAAGCAGCAAAGGAGTTCTTCGAAGCGGCACTGGAAGCAGCGCCAAGCCTTTCGGCGCGCAGCTCGTCCTCGGTTTTGGAGAGGAGCTCATCCCAGGGGGACGCCGCGGACGCACGGGACGACGATGCAGCGGACGACGCCGCAGAAGAGGGCACCGGCGGCGGGGCCAGAGGCGCTACCCGTTGCTGATTAGAGAAAGTAGACGACACAGCGGAGGAGGGGCCAGCAGAAGGTAGAACTGGCGAAGGCGCCGTCGACGCGCTGACATGACTGCGAGCCGCAGACGAGAACGCCCGCGAAGACGCCGCAGAAGAGAAGGCCGTAGAAGGGTCCCCTCGCACCTGGTCGGCGGTCAGGCTGAACAGGTCGAATGGCGTGGTGGGCGTCGGGAGCGGCGCTGTGCTGCTGTTGTTGCTGCTCGTGTTGCGGCTGCTCTCGGGCACTACGCCGTCCGAGGGCTGCGTTTCCAACTGGGTCTCGATCTGCGTCTCAATCTGTGTCTCTATCTGCGTCTCCATCTGCGTGGGCTCATCATCCGGGGGCGGCGTCGCCAACTGCGAAGGTTGCGAGTCAAGCTGGGTAGGCACCAGCTCGTCCTCCTCCTCCTCCCGCGAGCTGTTCGCGTACAGCCGCAGTGCGCTCGTGTGGCTCGACACCTGGCTCGGATGGCTCGACGTCTGGCTGTCGTCCTGCCCCACTGCCTGGCTCTCGTTCGACCCCCCGAGGGACTGCGCCATCGGCATGTCGTCGTACATATCGTCTGGCTGCCTCTGTTCGATTTGGGAGGACTCGTCCGGCTGTCTTCCTATTTGCGAGAAGTCGTCGGACAGTTGTGACTGGTTCACGCGTTGGCTTTCCTCGGAGCGTTGGCTCTTGCTTACATCCGACGTCTGCGACGGGATGATCGAGTTCTTGCGGTTCAGCAGACGATTGCCGTGCGCGTCCTTGGTCGGCGACCGTGCCCAATCCACGTCGCCCATCTCAGGGTCCTGGGACTCGGACTGCGGCTGGGACTCGGGAAGGAGCTGGGAGCGTTGAGACTCAACGAGCGGCTGGGGCTTTGATCGCGACGTCGGTAGTCGCGAGCGCGAGGCGGTCAGGTGAGGGGAGCGTGACCGACGATCGGAAGTCGGGGGCTGGGGAGACTTGCTCGACGTCTGAAAGAAGAACGCGGTCAGGGTTAAGTACCATGGCGCTTGAATGTAGCACGCACAATAAGCAGCGGCGGGGCCATCTCTGCCCGTGCCTTCGCAGGGGCCGGTGCGTTGACCCGTGCTTCAGCCAGAGTCCCGGCCTGGCTCCCTCCTTGCGAGCTGCTCGAGCCTGAGCCCAAACTGCCCAGGTTCTCCTTCTGCGATCCCCCGACGAAGCTGTCGTCCCCTTGTCGCTGCGATTGCGACTCGCCGAGACCGTAGAGGTAGAATTGGGGCGCGACGTCCTCTGTGGGTACGGATTCGGGGATGTCGTTGGAGGACTGGAGGTTGGACGCGTCGTTCTGTTTGGAGAACGCGCTGCCGGAGCTGCTGCCGTCTTCGGTGACCAGCCGCAACATTTGGCTGGCCTGGCTCTCGCTGCCCATCTCACTGCAAGCGGGTCAGTGCGCGATCGTGGTCAAGGGTTGGTCCGCGCACCTGGACAGCGATGGCATTGTCCTTGCTGATTGTGTGTTCAAGAACACTCCCACGGACGGGGGAATGCGCTATGTCTATTGATGGCGGTTTAGGTGATTGGCGCCCAGATAGGGTTGTGTGTCGACCGCAACTTTTACGATGAGAGTTGCAAAGCTGAAGTCGAGCGACGCGTCGAGAAACAAAGGGGACGCGTCGAACACCGCGACGATGGCGGGGAAAGGCAAGACGAACCTCGGCCCGCTCGTCGAACTGCAGTTGTGAAATTAGGCACGTGCGGCTGTGCGGCACGTGGACAAACCACGTGCGTGTTCCCCGGATGGCAGCTGTCCGCCGCTTGCCTTTTCCGTCTCTTGCCTTTGTACTCCTCCTTCCCGCGCTCAATGGATCCCGTGCAGGCACGACGTACATCTCGCCCAGCGTGGGCTGCGGAACTCTACGAAATTGGCGAGCCGCACTATACTATGGCGAAGGAACAGCGGCACACGTCGACAAGCAAGATGCGCAAGCACAAAGTCCATCCCACCGCGCACCGTCCGCACAATGCCGTCGCCGCCGACGCCGACCCGGAAGACTCCAAGTCTGGCGGGAAGGATAAGGGCGAGCACTCCCACTACGTGACCGACGTTCCGGAACCCGTCCCCGACACCGGCATGCGCCCTACGCAAGAGCGAGATGTGCACGACACTCACTCGTCCACGCACGAGTCAACCTCCCACGGCACCACCTCGCACAGTGCACTTCCAACGACAACTATCCTACCCACGGCGCACTTCACCACGCCGCCGCACTCGTTCATGAACCTGCACACTATGTCTAGCACTGCGTCTGCGTCCACTAGCTCCTCCGCGACTGCTACATCGACGCCATCGCATCCTACCCATAACATCTCCGCTGCTATCATCGCCCTTTGCGCTGTTGGCTCTGCCTGCGCTCTCATCATGGTCGTACTTTTGGTTCGGTGGTTCAGCAGGCCGCCTAAGCGTCGTCAGCACCCTACGCCCTCATTGCCGATCCTGCAAGACCCATTCCGCGACGAAGAGGCGCTCTACGAAAAAGAAGGAGGCGACTCGCCCTTATTCGGCGGCAAGGAACGCTCCTCACCCGAGGTTGGCAGCAACGGTCAGCTCTGGACGTGGACCCAGTATAATCAAGCCCCCGCCGTCGTACTTCCGGCTCAAGCGGTTGCGCCACGCGAGGCCCCTTCACCGCCCAAGTACTACTCTACGGACGAGAAGAGCCGGGCTGCTTATCCTGCCCCTCCGCCTATGCCACCTCCTGCTGCTCTCGCTAGCTTCCAGTACCCAGCTCCAGTCCAGCAAGTCTCAAACGCGATAACCCGTGCTGTCAACCGCCTTTCCGCGGCCTCGCTATCCATCTATCCGGCTTCTCCTCAGATTCCGGCGCACGAAGTGGGCGTTGCTATCGATTGCAGCTCTGGAAATGGCTTCACCGGTGGAGACACCCGACCTCTGCGGCGCGCCAAGTCGAAGGGAACTCTTTCCAAGAATCGCCTAAGCGTGGCTACAACTCATCTTCCTCGTGAATCCACCATGCTGGCTTACGAAGGCAGCGATATCGGGTCACCGACTATGACGGAGGTCCCTACCATCCCGCCGCTCCCCAGCAGTGGGACGAGCAGTGGCGGACGTCATAGGGTCAAGTCGTCCTACTTCTCTGGGCCTTATCCTCGCTCGTCCTCGGTGCCTCATCTGGGAACATCTTCAGAGCAAGAGCCGCCTTTGCCCACACACGTCATGACGCCTCGCAAGGAACGGGATACACGCGCGCTCGCTATGGAGCTCGGCCTCGCGTCGCCCATGACGGAGTACCCTATGCCAGCCTCGCCGCACGATACGGTGTACCCGGACGACTCGTTCAGCGTCGCGCCCCCGCGCCGGGCCCCGACCGCCAAGCGGGCGCGCCGCCAGTCCCGTGCGCGGGCCCCACAGAGCGATGAGCCCTCGAGTCCGGCGCCTGACGCGAGTGCGTCACTGGGAAGCCTGATGCTGATGGATGGGCGGGCGAGCACATACACTGTTGATGACGCAGGCAGGAAGGGGGGAAACGGTGGGATGCGGGGAGGGATAGGGGAACGGCCACCGCGAGTACCGTCGCCGCCGACGTTGCCATCGCTGGCACAGATGGGCTTGGAACACTCCAACCCGGACGCGTTCGCCGACTACCGCAGTCCGACGTACAGCATCTACAACCTGTACGGTGAGGGTGATCGGAAGAGCAGGCTGCTTTGAGGGGAGATGAGGAGAGGATGCGTCCGGTACAGGCTCGGTATTACTATGCACACTAACAGTCTATTGCTATCTTGTACAGAAGTCTACCTTACGTGGAGTGATATGGAGCAGAGTTGTATGTGTGAGACGGGGTGGGCTTCGAACGCTGCGCTTTGGGCTGCGCGGTGGCGCGGTGCAGTTGATTTCATCAAGAGCCACGCGAGATATCCGCAGCAGCGCGCTTGTTTATATCAAAAGCAACAGCCCCCGCTGGCTTCGTTTCAAGCTTTAGCCGCTCGTTTATAAGGCACTGCGTTCTTCTCTGTTCGTCTTTTGTCCTTCGTTCAGCTAGATCGCCGCTCGTCGTCCGGAGCGCCATGTCACGACCGACTTCCATTACGCTCCCCCCACATGGGATCACCAAGGCGGACGCCTACCGCGACGACGACGAGGAGCAGCTCGGGCTCGGCAACGATGCCAACGGGAACGCGCCAAACACACCCAGCCTCTGGGGGATACCCTTGAAGTACATCTCGTGCGTACCCGCGTCCAAAGTCTCAGATCGCGTTCTGACACGGCGCGCACCGCAGGCTGGTGACGCTGGCCGTCCAGAACTCGATGCTCACCATCATCATGCACTACTCGCGCGTGTCGACGCCCGCCTCGCAGGCGTACTCGGCCGGGACGGCCGTGCTCATGAACGAGATCCTCAAGGGCGCCATCTCCTTCCTCTTCGCTCTGGCCCGCGTCGACGCAGCACCCGCGCCGCCGTCCCCGTACCTCCTCGACGCCCCGAAGGCACGCGCGCAGCTCGTGCGCAGCGCATGCAGCCGCCTCAACCGGGTCGCGCGCGACGTGTTTAGCCCCGACTGCTGGAAGCTTTCCATTCCGGCGATCCTGTATGGTGAGTGATCGGGCGCCCCTGTGTACATGCGAATGGAGGGCGGGGGCGGATGGCGCGGTTCCTGGGCGAGGGGGCGGGAATAGCTGCGCCTGCCAACCCCCACGACGACGAGCGCTTCTGAGCCTAACACGTCTTATCGCCCCTCATTCCCCTCATTGCGATCGGCGAGCTCGGTTAGGAGCCATCGCGACCGCAAACCGCCATTCCCCCTCCCCTCAGAACCTCTCGATCAGCAATGCTAACTCCCCCCTTCAGTTATCCAGAATAACCTGCAGTATGTTGCAGCGACAAATCTCGAGGCCGCGACCTTCCAGGTCAGCTACCAGATGAAGATCCTCACCACCGCCGCCTTCTCCGTCGTGCTCCTCAGGAAAAAGCTCGCGCCCGTACAGTGGCTCGCCCTCGTGTGCCTGGCAATAGGAGTTGGCATCGTACAAATTCAGGCCGGCGCAGGGCATGGAAGCGCGGGACACGAGATGAACCCGACCTGGGGCTTCCTCGCCGTCGCCCTCGCATGCTTCACCTCCGGACTTGCGGGCGTCTATTTCGAGATGGTGCTCAAGAACTCCCCGGGCGACCTGTGGGTGCGCAACGTGCAGCTCTCGCTGTTCTCCCTGCTCCCCGCGCTCGCCCCTATCATCGTCTCCGCGCGCGACGCGGACGTGGGCGCCTCCGGCCTCCTCTCCGTCCTCTTCCACAACTTCGGGCCCTGGGCGTGGGCCACGGTCGCCGTGCAGGTCGCCGGCGGGCTCGTCACGGCGATGGTGATCAAGTACTCGGACAACATCCTCAAGGGCTTCGCGACGTCGCTGTCCATCGTGATGTCCTTCATGGCGTCCGTCGCGCTCTTTGACTTCCGCATGTCCTTCACCTTCGTCCTCGGCTCGTCCGTCGTGCTCGTTGCGACGTGGTTGTACAACCAGCAGCCGCCGCGCGCGCGCCTCGTCAGTAATACGCACGAGTGCGAGCAGTGGGCGCAGGTGCGGCCCAAGAGCGCGCGCTCGCCCGTCGTCGAGAAGAGCCAGCCATTCGAGAAGCTGCGCGTGCTCTCGACTAGCAGCTCCTTCTCGTCGCTGCCAGGCACCCTCGTCCCAACATCAGGCGCGCCATCACCAACAGGATCGCCGTCGGACAACATGTTCTCGTCAGGGCGGTAGCCACTGTGACTTTGGGCGATAGCATGTGCCTCACGGAAGGTAGTGCGAGCCCTTTCTCGGACCGTAGCCACACCTCGGACATCACGACCACCTTATGATACCTTTCGGATACCAGTAGAGGGTATGCCCCATTATTGTCTAATACCACGACGTGTTGGTATCGGTATCGGCTCCCCAGCCTAATGTATCCGCACCGGACACTAATGACGATCTAAGTATTGGACCAAATAGAATCATGTATATCTACACCAGCCACAATGAAGTGCACACGCATTCCCTTGTCCTACCAACTTTGATTACCTTTGTGTGTGCGTCGCCGATCCTTCCCTACCGGTTCGGTAACAAGCTGCCACAGTGCCAGTACAAAGTCCAGAAAGTGCATTGTTATCCAAATTACAGCCACCAAAACGTACACCCCTTGCATGGCAGGACGCGCTCATCGCTTGCGAGCACCACCGCCGCTTGGCGGTGGAGGAAGGAGAGGAAACGCGCCGCCACCTCCACCACCACTCGAACCTCCACCGCCGAGTAGGTTCGTACCACTGGACTTGGAAGCGGCGGGCTTATTCCGCCCAGGAATCGAGATGGAGAAGGTCTGTCCCTCCTTCAGGCTGTAATCCTTTTTGGGCCCGGTAGGAAGGTGCGGAGAGGGCTCATCCTCCGCGGGCGGCTCTTTACGGGCTTTCCAGCGCCTGCGGACATATCAGCAAGTTGAGGCAATGCGACGCGGTGCACACGTACTTGGTGTAATCCTGCAGCGCAACATTGAAGTCGAAGCTGTCCGTCCGCTCGGCAAAGCCAAGACCGATGTACGCCTTCTTGCCAGCGTCCTCAACGCGAACGACGAAGTAGCGGGATGAGTCGAGGACGGCCTCGACAGATGGCCTAGCGGGGTCATACTCCGCTCGCGCGAACACTGGAGGGAGCGGGGAGAGACGGATGATGAGTACGATCGCGAGCCTGGCAGCGGATTGACGACGTACGTTCGCCTGCGCGCATCGCGTAAGTTGACTGAACCACTCAGCATGTGGTCATAGCGCACCCGTCTGACTGTCCTCAAGCAGGAGTGCGGCGCTCTCGCCCTTCTCGATGATGCGCATGCGGCCCTTCCACTGTGAGGGCGAGTGGGTCGTCGTCAGTGGGTTGGAGGGCTGAGGAGGGTGCGGGCAATGCTCACGAGCGGCGCACCGAGATCGCCCCATTCTGCCGCGCGATGGCCCTCATTCACTTTGAGAGGGGGGATCTTGAATACTGGGAGGGTGGTCGTTAAATGCCATCGTGCGCGGTTAGCGCGTGTACGTACCTGATACTTCGCGGGCGATGTACAGAATGGACTCGATCTCGTCGCTGATAGAGTCCATCTCGCCGGATTGCAGGGAGTACTGAGCGTGCTAAAAGGACAGAAGTTATGCAGACGGTTTGAGTTGCGAGTGAGGGTCGAGATCAAGTCGAATGAACGGCTGAAGTGATGAGTCGCGCCGCGTCACGCGTCTGCTTCGCGCCACCACCTGGTATCACCGTCCTTTCACTCCTGCCACGATGACTATACCTTCGGCCAGCCTCCACTTTTGCTCGGGCTTCCCACAGACAAAGGCATTGGAAGAAAGATGAAATTATGCACAAGGAATTATGCGAAATGTACAGTACAAGTTGTTTATTCTACACCCGGTGTAAGTCCATCTAGGGTGCGCCCGCGCACCTTCCCTCGATCCTAGCAGTCTCTAAATTGTTACAACAGCATTGATTCGTTCCGAATCGTTCAAGCACTCTTGACGGTCTCCCACTTGAGGTTGCCGACCGTGATATCCGCCTTCGCGCGGAGGACCTCCTCCTTCCCGTGCCCAAAGCTCGTCACCACATCCAGCACAAACACCCGCGACTGCCCGCGCACAAACCAGCTCGCCGGGAAGCTCACAATGACCGGCTTCGCCCACCCGCGCACGTTCTGCCAGGGGAGCGGCGCTGGGTGCTCGGGGTCGTACAGGTTCGTGCGCCGCCAGTCGGAGTCGACCATGATGCCGTCGTGCATGCGGCAGTCGTAGAGCTTGTACCCTGTGGGGCGGCAGGTCCAGCGCTTGGAGAGCTCGCTGCGGGAGCCGTGCGTCTTGCTGTAGCAGCGGATGTCGATGTGCTTGATGTCGGGTGGGGCGAGGCCGGTGGTCAGCCAGCGCTCCTCGTCCTTGAGGGTGAGGTGGAAGGCGGACTCGACGCTGATCTCGTCCCTGAGTAGATGTTAGTATTGGTGAGTATTTCAACAAGTTGCAATGACTTACTCCTCGCTGACGTCCCATTCTTCGAAGATGGGAGCCCGCAGGAAGACGATATCCATGTTGTAGTCGGACGCGGTAAGATGAACAAGGTCGTGAGCGTCCCGGAAGCGCGTGGGCTCGCTCTCCAGGCTCCTCCTCGGGGACGCAGTGCTTGAAGAAGTCGTGGAGCGTGCAAGAGGCGACACCTCTGGCTCCTCGGACGACCTTCTGCGAGGAGTTGACTCCTCAGAGGACCTACGACGGGCCTCTGGCTCCTCAGACACCCTGCGACGAGGCTCTTCAGCCGATCTGCGACGGGGCGTCTCCGTCGTGATGGTGGGCTTGGGGCGCGCATTGCGCTCCGGCAAAGGCGCCGTCTTGCGCGCCTTCTCGAATCCCGCGGGGCGCGTCGGCGTCACCGGAGCGCCAAATGCAAGATATGCGCTGTCGTCGGACGCAGTTGAGGCATCCGAGTCGCGCCTGCGCCGCTCGAAGGCGGCGTCACGCTTCACCCGGACGCGCTTGTTCTTTGCGTCGTCCGAATCGGTGTCCGACGCATCCCTATCCGAGATGGATCCGCGGACGCGCTTGAGCGTCGGCTGCGGCGTCGCGCGCTCAGGAGGGCACGGCGTCCCCGCGCGCAGGGTGTCGTCAGGGCGCGCCGTCCGCGGCGAGCGCGAGGGGCTCATCGTCTGCGGCGTGGGCGCACGGGGCCTCGCCACGCCGCGCAGCGTGCTGATGGACACGTCAGAGTCCGCGCGCCGCCTGCGCGTCTGTTGATCGTCGTGCACGGTCTCTAGGGACCACATCGAGGCGTCCGAGCCGCGGCGCGAGCGCGGCGGCGGGGCGCTGACCTCGGGCTTGGGGAGGAGGAAGTCGCTGACGGGGCGCGCGGTCTCGCGGGGGCGGGTGGCGGGCACATTCTCCTTGGACTTGGAGTTGCTGCGCGGGCGGACGGCGGAGAGGACGCTGGCGATGGTGGCGGGCGCCTTGCGGATGGTGCCACTGAGGAGGGAAGACGTACGCTGGCGGGAACGAGGTGTTTCGTCCTCCGGGGTGGACGCCTCGCTATCGCGGCCGCGCTTGCGGAGGAGGCGGTGCGAGGTGGCATTGGGGGATTGCTTGTTGGGTGGGAAGTCAACGACGTCGTCGCCGTCGTGCGCTGTTGTATGAGTGGCGTGGACCGAAGCATAGGTGGTGTGGACCGGGGCCGCCTTCTGTCCAGCAGAGGCAGCGAGAGGCATAGGGTAGGAGACAGTCTTGGATGAGGATCGCTTAATGGGGGCCATAATGGGATAAGATCTGGTTAATGAGAAGGGAGGGGCGTGGGTTATGCGTGTGTTCGTGAGCTTAAAAGATAGTTGAAGTATAGTGGTGAAGTCGAGTGTCGATCGTGCGGTCGTGCAATCCGGGTCGTTCGCAGGGATTAAGTGGCCGGCACGGGTCGTTAGTCTAAGAGTGTCAGTGTCGTGGGTCTGAAAAAAAGACGCGTTAGTGCCAGGTCCTGCGATGGTCGGTGCCAAAGGACGCGGACTTACCGAGTCTAAGGATTAATCGACGCGGGGGGGTCGTGCGGTGACTCGTTGCATACGGCGCGCGGTCTTATATACGAGATCGGCGGGCCCGGACTGCCGGCATCATATGCGTTGATAGGAACCGCCGCGTGTCGGGGTCACAAAGTGGGTGTGTGGGATGCCCATTGTTCCCGAAATGTGCAGCCGGCGTTGTTGTGATCGGTGATCGCCGTTCGGGGGTATTGGTCGGGGCCGTCGGGGGCGGGACCGCCTCGTTGTATCCTGCCCTCATGTTCGTTGATCAGATGCGCCCACAAGGACTTCGGCCACATCCTTTTTTTCTGTCCCTGCGCACTAGGAAGCTGAGCTGACCGACTACAACTCTCATTAAAGTTCAGCGATGATCGACCGGTTATAAACTTGTCATAAATCAAGAGCATTGTTCTCAACTGAGATCACTGCTTTTTTGCGACGTTGCTATTTCTCCGCATCCCTGCTTGCTTTGCACCGTTCTTGTCTCTGAGGCGAGTCGACACCCTCGAATAGCATACCAATCTAGCATTAACCGTCTCCGATGCTCCCCGTTCACAGAAGTCGTCTTCTTGCCTTGCATAGACCAAAAGTGCTCGGTCAACGCTTCCACAATCGGCATACTGTGCCAGCGTCACATCCGAAAGCACTGATTGACACGCAGAAGCTTGCATGGTACTCGCGGTAATTATGCACGACAAGACCTCGAACAACAAGGGCGAACTCGGCCGTCGCGGCCCATCGTTGCCAATGCCTCCAGCAAAGCGACAAACGCCGTTCTCTTGCATGGCCGTTGTCCTACCCTATTCCGCTTCTCCTGAGGCTCGAGAGGGGGTTCCTTCTGCCTATTTTCCGCGCGCACCGTCTCGATCGTGTTGCGCGTCAAAATTCAAGGGCGTAAGGATGGTGGTCTGCTTGCTGCGAGCTGAGAGCGGTAGGGCTGTACACCTATTCTTTTGTCCAGGCGACGATGACCTGACGTCAGCCCTCCTTGTATGCTCCTCGGCAAGAGTCCGAGTCGATAGTTTAGGGCAAGACATTGACAAAGGCTCTTTGACCCGAATGCTCAGAGCCATGCAACTTCAAGGAATCACTCGGTATCGCTTTCTGCTTGAGACAAACCTCCAAGCATGCCTTCGTAGAGAAAGGTCCCTTCTTCTTCTCTGCCAGCACCTTCAGTTGTGTGTGGACCCAAGCTCGTCAAGGATTGATTTTTCGCCCGCACGTGGGTGAGTATGGGCAAGCGTTAGGACACGTCTTCTGGCCTGCGTATCTGGCCTGCGTACTCACGACGTACGATACCTAAACCACCGATTTCCTTGTGCCCGTGCTCAATAAACGAGGGCCTTGCGTTGAACCTCGCAGAAGCGGCACCACCGGCAATTCCCGTCCGGCAAATGCCAGCCAATCGCATAAACGCGAAGCGCGAATACGGCGCGGTGACGCCGGTGCTGGCGGAGTATATAACGCCTTGATCTCGAGTTTCGACGCCCTTCCTGCTTTCTCTTGCTCCCCCTCCCCCTCCGCTCCCGCTCGTCCTTGTCGGCCTCCTTATTTCCTTGTGATATGGGCCATATCTAGTGCGTGACATATCGTCCGACCTTGGAAGCATACTCACTGGTCAGCGAAGGACCCAAGATCGCCGACTCGGACGCCTTACCTTCACCGACTTTGAGCTCGACATCTCCAGCACTCCCGGCCCCCCGTCCTCATCTCTCGCTTGGTTCTCCCCCTCCTTACCTCCAATTCCACACCGCAGCATCCCGCCCTATGCTCTAGAGCGCCTTCGCTTCGCGCTTGCCATGAATTAATCCTCAGACCAGTTTCTCGATCGCGACTCGCGACGCCGCCCACCCGCTCGAAACCTGCCCTCGCTATCCCTCATCTCCTATGCCCTATGGTGCCTATCCATTGCCCGTCGCCGTCGGAAAGCGCACAGCTGACCACTATGTGTGCACGACGACCACCTCTCATCGACCGTTCCAATTGGCGCTCAAGACTTCATTCGCTCGAGCCATCGGACCGTCAACCTTCTATCACCGCATATATCAGAAAGTAGGGGCTGCGACGAGCTGCAGAACGCAACAGGCACCGTCTTGTGTGTACACCACGTACAAAGCTACCTTCTACCCTTGCTGTCCATCCTCTCGTCGCGTCTCGAGCTGCTACGATCTAAGCCGAGCCAGCTTTCTCGCCACATTTGCCCGAAGATTTGTAGGCCTTGGCTTGCGTATCCATTCGGCTCGGTCATACATATTGCCGCCTCTGCGCGCGAGGGTCTTCGACCACTAATTTCCCACCTTTACTCTGGATACCGGATTCATCCCGCTCTACGAAGATGTAAACTTCATTGAACAATGGCATAATACTTGACGACAGAGCGGCGAAATGCCAGTGCCGAGTGTAAGCTGGTTTGAGTGGGTTTCATGTATAAAGGCCAGTGATTGTGTGCGTCCATTCATCCTCATCTCCTCTCGCTCACTGCACTGCGCGATGCTTCCCATATCGGCGCAGATCGTTCTGGGCGGGCTTATCGCCCTCGGCCGCGCGTCCACTGTACCTCTGGCCAAGGTGAGTCTCGCGTGCTAATGTATACCCTCCAACCCCTCGCTGATCGTGACCCAGCGCAACTCGACCATCGACTGGTTCCCGTGCAGCGAACTCAATGCTAAATACACCAGCGACAGCCTTAACACGACCTGTGGCCTCTTTGAAGCCCCCTTGGACTGGGCCGATGACTCCGTCGGGACCGCGAAGCTCGCCGTGGTCAAGCTCGCGGCAAGCAAGGAGCGCCGGGGCACGGTGTTCATGAATCCGGGTGCGCCCCCACGATTTCCTGCGCAGAGTCCTTTGTCGCTGACCTGCGCCCAATACTCCCTGATTGACTGGCGACCCACCCCAGGCGGCCCCGGCGGCTCCGGCCTCGACTTCATCTTCACCTACGGCGCGAACGTGAGCGACGAGACCAGCGGGCACTACGACGTCGTCTCCTGGGACGTGCGCGGCGGGCTCGGATACTCCACCCCCGGCGCGCCCGCCTGCTTCGACAGCGCGGAGGACAGTGCACAGTTCTTCGCGGGCACGCTGGAGGAGGATGGGCTCGACATCAGGGGCAAGCTCACCGACTCGGACGCCGATGGGAATAGCACCGACGGCGGACAGTCTCAAGTCGACGAATTCTACTCCCACGTCGACGAGATGGACGGGAAGTTTCGTGGGCTGGCGGAGCGCTGCATGCAGGCGGAGAGCGCGAAGATCCTCCCTTATGTCGGCACGGCGGCGACGGTAAGGGATATGGTCGCGCTGGCGGACTATCTGGAGCCTGGCGTGCAAGAGATCAATTTCTGGGGGATTTCGGGCGGGACTGTGGTCGGGGCGACGTTCGTTAATAGTGAGCCTGGACTGGTCTTTCCGAGACGAGAGGCGTCTGACTTGAGCATGCAGTGTTCCCAGATCGCGTTGGCCATGTTGTCCTTGATGCCTGCGTAGGTGAGTAGCTTCGCATGTCTCTGCCTCGTCTACACATACTATCTTGGTGCACAGATCCCACTCTCTGGTACAACAGGCCCCCGCCGGACGTGAGTCTGCGCTTTCCGCAAACATTCTGATGCGCATCCCGTCCCACCCTCACATTTGCAGATCTACGGCGCCAACCTTCTTTCTGCCGAGGATACTTATACCGGACTCGTCGACAATTGCGCCGCGGCTGGCAAGGGTGGCTGCCACCTCCTTGAGAACGACAATGAGACGGGCGCCGACATCAAGGCGCGCCTGCAGTCATACATGGATGTGAGTTGCCAAAATCTACCTTCATAGTTCTCACCTAACAATCGCTCCCAGCTCGCCCACGACCTCCACAAAGCCGGCGCCGACCTCAGCAAGACCCTCACCTCCGTCGAATTCCGCTACCAGATCCTCACCGCCCTCTTCATGCCCCCCACTTGGTCCACCTTCGACAAGATCGCCGTCGCCTACAACCAGTCCCTCGCCGCGCTCTCTGCCAACCTCACCGTCCCCGACGCCCTCGCCCAGCAGCTCGTCCCGCTTAAGCACCAGCCGCAGGTCACGTACGAGGCGCACGCCATCTGGTGCGGCGACGGCGTGGACGCGGGCAATATGACGATGCGCGAGAGCTTCGATGCGATTGTGGAGGCGAGCAGGGATGTATCGCCGACGTTTGGCCCGAAGTGGTGGAATTTGGCGGTTATCAGTTGTTTTGCGTGGCCTGCGAGGGCGGTTGAGCGCTATACGGGGCCGTGGGATAACCAGCTGAAGAATCGCGTTCTTGTCCTGGGCAATGCGGTCAGTACCCTCTATCTGCTCGGTTCTTTTGGGCCGACATCTGCGCTCGCAGGCCGACCCCGGCACGGCCTTCAAAAACGCGGAGAGCCTGGCCAGTCAGCTCGGGAACGCAAACGCCGTTCTTGTTAAGCAAAATGGCTACGGGCACTCGTCGCTAGTGCAGAAGTCAATCTGCACGGGCAACATCATCAGGCAGTATTTCGAGAAAGGCTCGGTGAGTGCTGAACCGACAGAGCTGGCGCGCTCGTCGCTAACAGACGCTCAGCTGCCTGAAGGCAATGATACGGAATGTGAGATCGACGCCGATGTGGTGCTTTTCCCGGAGTACACCGTTGCGTAAGTTCGCTGGACCATTCTGTTTGGCGATACATCTTCACTGTCGACAAATTAGTGGCTCCTAACGGTCACTTATGCACCCGTTACATGATTCCTCGCTTCAATGCATGTTTTATCTCGTTTGGGCACACTTTAATGGCTAAATGAGAACTCGAGCGGCAATGACCGGGAACCCGACTTCAAGGTCCTTGCGTTGGACGTGATCTCATCCTTGCTCCCGACCATGACATCGACAGCAGGCCAATCTCGTCCACCTGCATCAGAGGGCGCGACCGGTGCCTCGTGCAGTGGAGGCGAGTACTCCCGCTACGCCCCCTGCAAACACGTCGCGTGCTCGCAAGACCAAAGCGAAAATTAGCTCTCGTCTCGAGCCGCCTACTACCCAGCACAGGTAAAGCAAATGGCGCATGTACTACGCTATCTGGCTCACGCATGAGGTCGTTCAGTGCCGAGCACCTCGGCCCTGAGCCGACGGAGCACCATGCCTGGTGGAGTCGGCGCCGAGGAAGATTATTTGCTGATATCCCAAGGCATTGCATCAACCGCTTCGACTCGCACGACGTGTACCATGGCATACTCATTGCGGTTTCAGCTGGAAATTCCATTGTACCAGCCGTCGCGTGTGCGAACAATCGTTCTCGTCGCACTGGCAGGCCCGCGCCTCTGGATTGTATCGCTGAGGTCGCTAGGTATATACATCAGAGCGACAAGCCGCGGTGGCATAGTTTTGCAAAGTAGGGTGATGACGACTGGTGAGATAGATATCTGCATCGATTCCTATTGTGGTCTTTCATCTCAAAGCCTCGATACACACGACACAATGCTTACGTTTACGTCGATGGTGCTTGGAACGTGCAGCGCCAACTTTCATACAGGCGTGTGTAGCCACGAAGTGCAACTGGGCTTCTCAGGAGGAAAAGAATGATCATGGATCGCCATATGCCATCTCTGTTATCCCTGATCCAGATCTTCGCTCGTACCAAATCATCACATAGTCGCGTTGAAAATCATTCGTTCACTGATGTTTTTTCCAACGACACAATTGGTGGTATATAGAATATATCATATGATTCCATCATTGTGAATTGGTGTGCCTTCGGGAGTCGACGTCGTACTGTACAGTTTACATGCATTCATTCTACTCGAGTACTCAATGCGACTTTGCGCAATCTCGAGCAAGTTCGTAGAACCGCTTACGCATCGCGTTCAATGCGAGGTCGGACCCTTTGTCACCGAGGTTGTTGGTGGGAGTGTCCTCGATGTACTTAGTAACCAACTTGTCCAGCAGGTCTTGATTGACTTTATCCGCCTTCATCTGTTTGTTGGCAGGATCGTACTGCGGCACCTCCCGCCGAGTGATGAAGAGCCACTTCCAATATATACCGGAAGTCACGCGGCCAATCACCCCAGGAGAGTGTGGCACGGCATGGAAGTATGCGGAGACATACTCGACGAGCTGGACCGCGGCTTGCGCGAGTTGCGTATTAGTTTCTCGGACTCGAGCCCGGCCTGTAGTCCTGCGACTCGGAGCCCGCTTATCCTCTTCGATGAGAAGAAGGCATCGGTGCAGCGTCTTGCGACCACAGTGGATCTCGAGCTTGACGGCATGCAATGCAGCATCCTCTCCACCCACGGGCGCAGCACTTATTTTGGCGCTGATGGTGTGTGCGATGGCAAAGTCGGGGTACCGTGAGATAGCCTTCTTGTCCTTCAGCGTCTTTCGGCTCGTGTCCGACCTGCCATCAGGGAATGGACTGGTGTATTGATGAGCAGTCCGATTGGCGGGCTGGCCAGGATCTAGATGGGTGATCATTCAGACGCGAGATTGGGGAACGAGAGTATAGAGCGCACCCGGCGCGTCTGTCTCAGAGGCAGCGGCTTCCTGCGCTTGCGCTTGATTGGCACGAGATCTTAGTTCACGAGCTTGCGGTACGGGTTCGGAGGCAGACGGAGGGGCGTGAGCGTTTTCAGAGACTGATACCGGATAAGCGTTCGATCCTGCTACTGGGCGAGTTAAGGCGCACCTTCGAGATCGTTCGCACCGTCCTCTTGAGTAGCCCGCTGCTCCTCGTGTTCCTGCCCATCTCCCACAACACCATCGACATCCTGCTGATCGCCCTCATTCTCCACTGCAAGAAGTGATCAGCGATCAGTGAAGTGCGGACTTCGTGAGGATGATGATGAGCTCACCATCGCCGCCCGCGTCCTCGTCCTCGGATACATCTTCGGGATCCTCATCCTCAGAGTCGTCTGTACAGCCATCGGACGCAGCCGCGGCTACCTCGAGATCGACAATAACGTCCTCGTCCTCGTCCTCAACTTCACCCTCTTCCTGATAACTATCTGATGCGCCATCGCCCTCGTTCACATCCACGCCATCGCCCTTCTTGGCTTCAAGTGCGTCGACGCCCTCCGCGCCTTTCTCGACCTCGTCGCCTCCCTTAACGCCCTTCTCACCCTCATCGTCCTCGTCGCTCTCAGCCTCGTCATCGCCCTCAGTTCCGCTATCGCCCGCCTCGGCTTCAGCGTCGCCCTCGACCTCGCCATCGCCCTCGTCACTCTGCACCTCTCCGTCGCCCTCTCCAGTGTTCACCTTCACCATGGCCACGAATCTAGCCTTTTCTGCCTCGCTGTCCTCGTCCGTATCTGCGTACAATACATCAGTATGCCAGTTGGCGCAGTTGAAGTGAGTACGTACAATGCGTGTCAGCCGTCAGAGCATCCAACTCGTCAGGATCCGAGTTGTCATCCAGGTGCAGGTCAACGGGGCCATCTCCGGGCTGGGGGGAGCCCGCCGCATGAGAATCGTGGGCCGACGGCCGGGGTTCTGCCGCAGCGGGGGGCGCGGCGATCGACGGAGGGGTCGACGATGGTGCTGCAGGGTTCGGGGCGGCTGCAGAATTTGGAGCGGAAGAGACCTTCACTCGCTTTTGCCACAGGGACGACTGAAGGTCCAGCCTGTACTGGGGATAAAGGGACATGTTCGGAGAGAGGAGGTCGGAGAGATAGCGGTTCTGGACGCCGTACCAAGGGGCTTCCTTGTTTCCGCTGTTGAACGCGTACGACGACGCACAACTGATGGCATCTCTGTGCCCCGCTTGGGTCACGAATCGCTTGGGTGGCATGTGTGATGTGCGAAGGGAGGACGATGAGCTGAAGGACGTGCAAGTTCATCGAGGCTTATATACAGGGCAGGTGTCAGCCGAAGGAGGAAGCTGGGCGCGCACAGGAAAGAGTATCATTGTTCGACAAACGGGGAGCACTAGTCGCGATGTTCATTGTTCGTGCAATGTCCTGAGCACATGAGTGGACGTTGGTTGCAGCGGCACGTCGCCCATGCCTGCTATCGATGTCGCGGGCTTCGAATCTAGAAAGAGGCATCTGGGATAGGGCTCACTGTCCGAGGCACATCGGAGATGAGATTCGACGATAAGCACAGGTTCGGAGCGCGAGACTCGGGGAGAAGCACGTATGCAATGCCGAGGCCAGCGAAGAAGCTTCTTGCGCGCAGCAATCGCGGACAAAGTTCCACTTGATGTACATTCGGGGACAGGAGGACAAAGGGATCTGAAGGGAGAGCATAAATGGACAGTGGCGTGGCGGCTGTGGATGTGCGCATACCGTGAGCGCACGAGTTAAGCCATGAGGAGAATCGATTTACTGGATCCTCCCTTCCGCATTGAACGCTGCTGCGACCTGCAAGAGTTCGGTCCGGACGGTGACCATGATGGATGGACGGGCTGCTACCGGTAATGAGCGTCTTCTACGGGCCAGTACGACTGAGAAACCGTGTTACCTTGCCTTGAAAGGTCTCTCCCGCCCTTACTGTTGTAATTGACCCGAAATGATTTTATGATGTTCTTGAAAGACAGATGTCAGGTCAGGCGCGTCACAAGAGTCCAGGGCCCGGGCGCGAGCCCAGCCCATGATCTCAGGTGCAAGGCAAGGTTGAAGAGGGCGGAGCTTTTTGTATAGTATTAGTAAACAACGAAAGCTGATTATTAGGTGTCACGCTCACGTCACAGCCATCGGGGTGCCGGCCCGGGATCCCACGCTTGCGTGATATAGGTCAGCCTGCTGCCCTTCCTCGACCAAGACAATGTCATCGACCACTGCAGGCACCTCTGCTCCCGCTCCCGTCGCGGACGCGAAAGACGCGCCCTACACGTCGGAAACCTCTCCCAAACACGTCTTGTTTGCGCCTGATACCGCCCCCGAGACGGTCAAATCTCGAACAGCCGCCAAGGCGACCACCGCACGCCCTTATCCGACTGCCTCGTCGCGCAAGAAACCGCGACCTCGTCAGCGTCATATGGTCTATGGCATCAAGCTCACGGAGGAAGGAATGAAGGCGTTCAACGAGGAGCACTTCGGACCTCCGCCTGCGGGGCTCACCGAGGAGCAGTACGAGACCTGGTGGGAAAAGCGGCAATGCAGTCTGTCCGCCATAATACCTAGGCACTGCATTCACCGCTTCAACCTGCATGCTGCGAATCCGAGCCTGGTAACCCTCATCCGTGAAGGGAACACTCTCGCATCGGTAGTGGCGTTCGCAGACAACTCCTCTCGTCGCACCAGTGCGCTGCCATCCCCGCAGCTCGTCGCCGAGGTCGCCAAGTATATGCATCAGGAGGGTGACAAGGCCCAGTGGTATAGGTTCGCCAAGACGGGTGACTAGTCGCTCGAGGTGCGTGGCCTTTCTATACCTCTCAGCACTTGTTCACGAAGCATTTAGATCGTATCGGGCACCTTTGCCTCGTAGGGCTTCAAGGGCTGTAGTCGCGTCACCCCTTCATGTCACACAAACATTACATCTGCTCGAGCCCAATCATCCGGATCCTCCATCGTCGCACATACGTCCTTGCTTTCCCATGCTGTTCTGTTCAATGTTTCTTTGTAATATTACTCAATCACTTGTTTGCTGCGCGAGGTGCTCCGTATAGCGAAGGACAGTGTCGACCTACGCGAGACCTCGACGTGTAAAGTCTTATGCAGTGCAGTGCACTGGGCTCCCATCGCGTGAATTACCCACTCCGCTGATTCAAGGCCGTGAACATGACCTTGTTTGACTTGATGAGGGCTACTGCAATTCTGAGTGAGCCTACCGTAAGGGGAAGAAATGATCAATGAAGTGCCATGCGGCATCACTATTGTCTTCTCCGCTCCCACCAAGTTCAACAATGCAAGACCCTCCTGTGCTTGTTGGAGAGGATGTGCCCTCTACGTTAGCTGTTCCTTCGAAGCGAGTCTCATTCGCCGACGAATTGCCCTCTGGGACGGGCAAGGCGCGGACAACGACCAAAAGGCGTGAACGGCGCCCTCGTCCCGTCCCTACCTCGTCGCACAAGAAACGCCACCGCCACATGGTGTATGCCCTCATGCTCACAGAGAAGGGCATGAAGTCCTTCAACGACGCACACTTTGGCCCAGCGCCGCCGGGGCTCAACGAGGAGGAGTACCAGTCTTGGTGGGGAAATGAGATGGAGGCCCTGTATTCCATCATTCCCAGGCACTGCCTGAACCGCTTCGATTTGCGCAACATGGACAATTTCGAGCTGACGTTCGTTCGCGACGGGGACCATAAAGCTCCAGCAATCGTGTTCGCGGACAATTCCTCTCGTCGAACCAGCTCGCTGCCGGACCCTGAGCAGGTCACCACTGTTGCGAAGTATATTCACCAGGAGGGTGACGAGCCGAAGTGGTATAGGGTAGCCAAGATGTGACCGAATAGTTGCTTGAGGTGCGGTTCTACTCCCGACCCGTCGACCGCCTATTCATGTATCAACCAGAACGAACAGAAGTCGGTCGCCGCTTCAACTGGCCCGCGTCATACTCTCATTCACATCGACCTTCTCATTTCAGCCAGAGTGCGGAACGGTCTGGATGGTTTACCCTTGCATGTATCCCTTGCTTTCCCTTAGGCTGTCGCGTCGTATCACGCTCTGAAGTTCTTGCTGAAGTTACTAAGTATGTAATTATACTCGTACTCAATCTCCTGGTTTGTTCGTAATCCAATATGCTGGTTATCATTAGAAGGAGTGGCAATTTCGCTAGACGCCCTGTCAAACCGCTAGGACTGAACGCTGTCGCCTCATGTATGGATGTGTGATACTACCGCCAGCGCATAACTTGATTTCCTTTGCACGAGTAGTATACCTTACGAGTGGGAAGTGCATTGACATGACACTTTGGGTCAGTATTCCACTTCCACTTCCGCTTCCAACTCTGGCTGATGCCGCAAGCGCATTGCGCAACGACCACCTTGGGAGAAAAGTCCATGATCGATTTTCGTCAGTAAATATACAATTGGTATCAACTCCGGCAACTACTGCCCCTTGCCTTCCAGGCCTCGCTTGATCGCTGAGGATTCAACGTTAGCATCAGCGCAATCGAACGCTGGCCAAATTCGAAGGCTAGCATTGATACGCACCTTCACAACTATCCTTCGCATCCCCGAACAGCATCTTCGTGTTCGGCATGAAGAACATCGGGTTGGGAACGTCCGCGTAGCCGCTCGACATGCCGCGCTTCATCACGATGACTTGTTTCTGCAGAGGTGGTCAAAATTTGTGGCAACGGTGCCAAAAACACGAAGCTTACGGATTTCCATGCGTGCAAAACGGGCATTCCCTGTGAATCATAGCCTTAGACACTGCAAAAGCACTACAAGAGGGGACAGCTTACCGCAATAGAGGAGTTCGGCTCGAGCGCAATCGGGTTGACGGTATCGTTGGCACCGATGACGAGCGTCACGTCGGTTTCCTTGAAATCGTCGTTGATCTCGTCCATCTCGAGGACAACTATAGCGCAGACATGTCAGCGAGAGCCCATCGACTGAGAACTACTTGACTTACTGTCGTACGGCACCGACGCCTCCGCGAGCAGCACGTTGCATTGCCCAGGCATGCGCCCTGCGACAGGGTGGATGGCGAACTGCATGTTGTTAGCTATACCAGAGAAGTGGAAAGATCGAGTGTTGTACTCACCCGCACGTTCACGCCCCTCGAACGTAGCATAGAGCATATTTCAGAGATAGCGTACTGCGCTTTCGCGACAGCCATTCCATAACCGACAACCTCCGTACGTTGTGAGCCCACAGTTCTCAATAGAAGATGGTCACGTCGTACCAAGATGACGTTCTCTGCGTTCGACAAAGCCTCCACCGTGTCGTCCACTGAAGTTTTGGTGATGACACCCTCTATCTTCGCGTCTACTTGCAGTGCGGAGGGCGCTATTCCACCGAAGAGGACATTCGTCAAAGACCGATTCATCGCGACACACTGTCAATTGTCAGTCGAATTCCCGAAGGATCAAGCACGACAAACCATAATATACGATAGAATCGAACCACTGGTCCCGATCAGAGCGCCAACAGTCGTGAGCAGTGGATTATCCAGCATAAAGCCTGCACTCCTGTGTCAGAACGAGTCGTCATGGAACAATGGAGGACCCCTCACCTTCAGCGACCAGCGCGAAGCCCGAATACGCGTTCAACACCGTGATCACGACAGCTACACACATTTATCAGCCCCATTCCCTTCCCTGAACGCACCCAAACTCACGCATATCCGCACCCCCAATCGCCGCCGTCGTCGTAAACCCTTGAATAAAGCTCAAAAGCGTGCTCGCGCCCAAAAACGCCGCAGCCGTAACCGGCGCCGCCGGCGCGCTTGCAATGAACGCCGCCATCGTCGCCGCATTGAGGCCCAGGATCCCCGAGTTGATGAGGTGCTTCCCCGGGAGGGCGAGAGGGCGCGAGGACATCTTCGCGGCGAGCTTGAGGAAGGCGACGATGGAGCCGGTGAAGGTGATGCCGCCGATGACGACGCCGAGGTAGGCGGTGACGAGGTGGAGGGTGGAGGCGTGGGCGGGGTCGGCGACGACGGAGCCGATGGAGGTGAGGACGGCGGCGAGGCCGACGACGCTGGGAGGGGTGGGTTAGGGGGTGGAAGGGCGGAGGGGAGAAGGGATGGAGGGGGCATACCTGTGAAGAGCTGCGACCATTTGCGGGAGCTCTGTTGCGGATGTCCTGCGTCCGATGATGGTACCGAAGGTACCTCCGATCGCAGCGAGCGCTGCAAACTGCACAAGTACTTCGGGCGGAAAGCCAACAGCCGCGAGGGATGTGAGAATGCCAGAGCCGACGCCAAGCATACCGAGGATGTTGCCGTGACGCGCGGTCGCCTGAGCGGACAAGCCGGTTAACGAGCCTAGAGGAAAGTGAGTACAACTTGAGGTCAAGAGGGATGCGTCCTACCTATGCACAGCAGACTGCTAGTCAGGTAACCCGCTTGCACCAGTCCAGCCATGCCGGTGCTCGCAGCAGCCAAGAAGCCGCCCGTGAATACAGTCGCAGGAATCGCGTACAGCCAGTTATACTCGGGCGGATCGGTAGGACCTGTCACAACTTCAGTACACACTATCCTTGCCTTCCCCACTCATCACTCACGCTTGAACATATCCAACATCCTCTTCGTAATCACAAACCCACCCGCCACATTCACACTCGCCAACAGCACCGACAGCGCGCCCAGCGCCTGCGGCACCGTCCCCGGCAAATAGCCCCCGCCCATGATAAACAAGCCCCCGATCCCCACCACACCCGAGATCGCGTTCGTCACGCTCATCAGCGGCGAGTGCAGCGCGGGCACGACGCCCCACACGACGCGGTAGCCGACGAGGCTCGCGAGGCCGAAGGTGAAGAAGTTGTCCATGAAGGCCGCGCCGGTGGCCTTGCCGAGGCCGACGGCGCCGCCCATGCCCGCGGTGACGGCGGCGACCTCGCGCGTGGCTTGCTGCCAGGGGGTGAGGGCCTTGCTTTCGGCGACTTCCTCCTTAGACGGGGTCGGGCGCGGCGTGGGCTGCGGGGGCAGTTTGCGCTCGACGGGCGGGAGAATTTGGCCCTTGTGGACGACGAGCGAGCCGCGGACAACCTCGTCGGAGAGGTCGATGGCGAACTTGCCGTCGCCGCCGAGGGAGAGGAGGAACTTGGTGATGTTGTTCGAGTAGAGCGTCGAGGACTGGGTGGGGAGGCGCGAGGGGAGGTCCGTATAGCCGACGATGGTGACGCCGTTGACGACGTTGAGCTCGCCGGGCTTGGTGAGGGCGCAGTTGCCGCCGGCTTCGGCTGCGAGGTCAACGATGACGGAGCCTTGCTTCATAGCGGCGACCATCTCAGCCGTGATGAGCTTCGGGGCGGGTTTGCCGGGTATGAGAGCCTACGTCTACGTGAGTAGACTGCCTGTCCTTCACGGGAGAGCACCTTACCGTTGTGATCACGATGTCGACGTCCTTGCATTGCGCCATGAAGAGGGCCATCTCTGCTTCGATGAACTCCTTGGACATCTCCTTCGCGTAGCCTCCACCGCCGCCGCCCTCTTCCTGGACGGAGACCTCGAGGAATTCAGCACCGAGCGATTGGACCTGTTCACGAGCGACCGAGCGAGTATCGAAGCCTCTGACGATAGCACCAAGACGGCGAGCCTGTTCGCGTCGCATTCAGTCCAATACTGAGAGAGAAAGTGACAAGCGTTTCTTACGGTAGCGATAGCGCTAAGACCAGCAACACCGGCACCAATCACGAGAACCTTGCCGGGAGGAATCTGTCAAAGCTTCGTCAGGAAATAGTCGACCGCTATAATTTGATACGAACTTTGCTATAAGGAGGGTCAGCATGCTTGCGTAGAAGACTGAGAAAGTGTACTCACCCAGCGGCAGTAACTTGACCTGTCAAGAAACGTCCGAAGTGATTGGAAGCCTCTAATACTGCCTTGTACCCTGCGATGTTGGCCATCGAACTGGATTCCATGTCAGTGACAATTGTTAGCCGAAGGATAGCCAAGGATACCTACCTCAGTGCATCGAAGACCTGCGCGCGAGAGATACGGGGTATCATGTCCATCTATGACCGCAATCAGGGCACCGCGCACATTGTATAATGGAGTTGGGAAGGCTCACAGCGAATGCATTGACCTTGCGCTCCGCAAGCGTCTTTGCGAGATCGGGGTTCTGGGCCGGGTAGAGGAAGGAAATCGACGTGCTTCCTTCCTTCAACCGCGCGTCCTCCTCGCCCTTGAGGGGAGGCCGAACCTTGAGAGTAATATCCGAGCCAGTGAATAACTCATCGCGGCTGACGAGCGTTGCGCCCGCCGCCTCGTACGCAGCGTCGGTGAACTGGGCCTCTGCGCCGGCGCCGCGCTCGATCAGGACCTGCTTGAAGCCCTTCTTCCGGAGCAGAGCGGCGTTGGCGGGGGTGAGCGCGACGCGTCGCTCGTTGGGGAAGATCTCCTTCGGCACGCCGACGCTGAGTGAGGAGTAGGGCGTGCTCTCGAGGGTGGGGCTCGCGCTGGTCGCATCGCACACTCTGGACGATGTGTGAAGCGTGCGGCGGCCTGGCAGATGACTCGATGAGCACCGACGACGAACACCACCCAATACCCCACACGCACCACAGCTCAGCCCAACCCGCTGCCAGGAATGCGCAATGCGCTGCGCGTGTCGCAATGCCGCCACAGAGGGCGGCGGGATCCAGACCATGGCCGGATGGTGATGGTCGGTGACAAGACGCGGTGTGCTGTGTGCCCTGTGTGAACTGCAACGTCAGGTAGCGAGCGAGCCGAGTCCCGTGTGCGCCGACTCGTCACGCGCGCCTGGACGGCCCTCTGACCGCCCGCCTTGGCCCCGCGCAGCGTTCGATGTCAATTCAGCTGGGCCGCACGTGAACGCGCTATACTCCGCCTTTCCCTCGACGCGTTCATGTCCGGGCCGTATGACTGAAGACAAGCATCGGCTGTATCAGAGGTCTCATAACGGCTGCTACGTTCATAGACGTAGATTGGGAGGAGCGGATGGCATGAACGCAAGAACAAGGCCTTCCCGATTTGGGAGTGATAGCCTTCTGATCCCGGTGTTCAACTTCCACGTGAGATTATCAGTATATTCCTCGAAAAATATGTGACCCTATATCTTCACGCATTGGCCGCCGTTATCCACGAGCCCCCGCATATACACTCGCTCGCCCACCTCCCCTCCCAAATCCTCCACCCCTGACATCCAATATCCGGCTCCGCCAAATCCACCGGTAAATCCGACTTCCCACCACATCGCAAGCAGACATATGCCTCCCGCTGCTGTCCCAACGGCGCCTTCGTCACCATGTCCCTGTCGTGCTCCTTCCGCGCGCTGCTCGTGCCGCTAGAGGTGTCGGGTAAGGGCGTGGCCGCGTCATCGGGGGTGTTTGATGAGGGCGGATCGAAGTCGCCTAGGGAGAGGCGCCCGAGGCCGTCGACGAGATCAGTGGGCCGGATGAAGAGGCGCATCTTGTCGAGGACGGGAGATGTGGTGATCTTGCACGCGATGGTGTGGACCGCCGAACGAGTTTCGTGCATCGGCTTGCACGAGACAAGGCTGAGCTGCTGCTGTGTTTCTGTCGTGCGCACAGTGCGATCAGCGACAGAAATTCCCTTCAAGAGGAGCGCCACATACCGTCAATCGACTCATCGACCATGCCCTTCACCTCCTCGAAAAGCTTTTCAAGGTCTTTCAAGGACACGCCCGCACAATCAACCACGTCCACCAGCACATTCTTCGCCATGAAAGCACGTTCGTTGTTGATGTTCGCCGTATTCACCTGTTCGCGCAACTTGTTGACTTGCTGGACGACGTGCAGTAAGGTTTCGGTCAATGCGACATGCGTGAAGGGCAGGAGTGTAGGCGATGGGATGGTCTCAGCGCCTGAAGGTGCTGTCCATGTTGAGTTTTCCGGGGAGGTGGCTGCAAAGGCGTGAGCGAGATGTGATACCATATACATGGCGAATGAACATACGCGCCGAGCCGAATAGATCGTCCTCCTCCTTCGGCTTCTCCGGAGCTGGCAAATTCCCAAACTGCACCGTCTCCTTCATGAGCCGCTCCAAATAACCCACAAACCAGCTACACAAGCTGACGAGTTGCCACAGTGCATCTATACGACGATCAATATGCCCACAACGTCTCGCGCACAAAAACACGCTCACCAAGATGGTATTTCCCGTTCTCATCACTACACTCCTTGAACGCCAGCTGTATCGCGAACAAGGAGCACATATCCCGCCCCGCGCGCCACCTCCGGCCAAGCTCGGTCTTCTCCTCGTCCTTGGCTCGTTGAGCGCGCGACCGATACACCTCCACTGCCAGGCCCAGCACAATCCACCGATAGTCCACACGTGTCCTTGCGCTGGCGTTCTTCTGCAGCACTTGCAGCACGCCCGCCAGCGTGTCGCGTGCATCATCAGTGGGCGTTGTAGGCATGGAAAGTAGATGTGTAAGATCACCCATGCGTCGACGATTGTACAGCGCTGCGGCGATCTGGCGGGCGAGTTGGGGAGGCGGTGTTGGCTTGTCGTCTTCCGCCATTGCCGAGGGGTCCGACGATGGTTGTGGGAGCATGTACACATTGGGCCGGTTGTGCGCGATAGCACATAGAAGGGTGCCGTTGGAGGAGATGGTAGTGTAGAGAGGTACTAGACGAGAGGATTAGCTTGCTTAATAACCATTGAAGGCCACGTACAGTCGCATCCGATGTGCTTTGCAGGAATCACGATGGGTGTTGGCGTTGAATTTGGGGCATCAGCAAGATCTGGTCTGACGAGCGCAGATAAGTGGATGAGTGAGACGATTCCTTGTGTACAAAGACATCACATACAGATTCAAGTGACGGATCTGTCCTATGCATGCCCGCTCTCGCCCTCGCGTTAACTTCCCCGAGCGATGCAAGACGGTAGCGTAGATCCCGCGAGTCGGCACCTTACATGGCAGGAGCGATGTCACGACATCCGGCTCGAAAGACCGCGTCGCCTCTTCCTTGACTTCCTGACACAAACGAGGTCAGCGACTCTGATAGCTGAAATTGGTGAACATTCGGAACCTACCCAGTGTCTTTTTGTTGTATTTTGATCCTTGAGAACAAGTGAATAGCTAGTGAGCTTGGATTTTGGCGGTGATGTGTCTGCTCGTGGTCAGGGATGGGAGTTCGTCAATTACCAACAGGGCGCGTCTTACAGTCGCCAAAGTCCAGGTGCGACACGACGAGAAATCGCTCGCCAGGCGTCGTTGGTGTCTGCTGGCCCTCTACAGCTCTTGGCGGCGCACTGACGAATGCCATCTCGGCGACGGGTGCTGCGTTGCGAGGGTGTAGTGGTGGCATGACCTGTACATGGAGACCTTGAGGCAGGATGAAGGTTTTGTACATCTAGAAGTGAGCAGGACCTACTCATTTGCTCGCCGTTGAAGCGGAGGGCACACTCAGCAAGTTCTATGGTGGGCTCTTCGCCCCACTGTTCCCATTCGATGCCTTGCGGATCGTCGTCGACGTCGAAGGTCGCTTGGGGTACTGCATTTCGTGCCGGAACGCGATACAGGCGGGAAGCAATTAACAGAGACGAGTCTTGGCTATTCATCAGCTTACGCAGGCTGACAAGGGCGTACACGTAGCCATAGCGCACCGTTGTAGTTCACGCCGATCGCCGCCTTCGCGCAGAGCCGCACGCAGCCAGGTAGGGGTGGTCCCTCTATCTCGGGCTTCGTGTTGGCCTCGACGTTTACACACATGTTCATGAGTGTGAGGGGAATGATCTTGACATTCTTCTGGTAGTGGCGGTAGTAGAAGAGCTTTAAGCTGTGATTTCGAGTGACGACGACGAGACCTTGAGACAGGACGGGGGTGGGCGACCCGCGGGGAGGTAGACGGGAAGCAGTGCCATCGTCGTTGACTGTCCACTATGTGAGTGTGAGTACGAGATTCCGCGTAGAGGACGTATGCGCACCTCTCGCGGTAAGCCCACCCACTCCGCGGCAATCACGTCCGACGGTTCAGACCAATGGTCATTCACAGTCCAGCTATCAAGCGCGTCCCCACGATGCCATAAACAACATCGGTTCTTCCCATTCCCAGGATAGTACGCGAACAGCCAGTCCCCCGATGGCGCGGCAGAGATGAGAGTCGGCGGGCGGAAAGTAGTCATGAAGTTTTGCATCTCATCGGCGGTAGCCGGCGGTGGAAGCTCAAACTGCTTGGAGGACGAGAAATGGCGCGCGGTGAGGATGGGGCTGGAGTGGTCCGCGGTGAAGATCAGGGAGGAGGTCGACCATTCGACGGGCCGGGTGGGCGTGCGGTCAAGCAGGGGTTGGAATTGCCACCAGTCGGCTTCCCATTCTGTCTCCTGCTTGTCTTTGGTTTTGGACGTAGCTAGCATGAATTAGACGCGTGATGAGGGGGGAAGGAGAACAATGGTCGCGTGTCGGGAAGAACAAGGAATATCCCACGTGCACATTCGGAAGTTGCCTCGAAACAAAGCCTTCCGAATTGGGTGCCGATAGCGAGAACTTGCGATATTCGTGCTGGCAATCAGGTTATACAAGCCGTTACAATCCGCTAAGATTGGAGTGGTGGTGTAGTACTAGTCTATGTGACGTGCGGCATATAAGGTAGATTACTTTTACATCCCCATTCCATACAACATACAGTAAAATCCCTCTTCAGAACTGCACGTACGTCGTGCTCAGCTTCTGAATGCCCTTCCCTACGCCCTCCAATATCTTCTTCCGCGAGTCTGTTACCTTCTTGCCGACGTTCAAGACAAAGTCGTGGTCCACCGAAGCCGCTGTGACGAGGGCGCAGTCCTCGACGAAGGCTTTCCGTGCCTCGGAGGTGCCCTCCTGCTCGGCGCGCGCGAGCAGCGCAGCGGAGATGTCCTTCAGTAGTGCGATCGCGCTTGCACGGATCGTCTTGAAGCTCTGCACCAGAGCGCCGAGCTTGTGAATCTTGACGATCGAGTTGTTCTTGAACCGCATGCTGACAATGACGACGAACAAGAACGCCTCCGCGGTCAAGTTAGCCACAGCGATGGCCTCCAATGGCGACTGCTGCTTGATGGCCTCCTCGAAGCGTTTCCTTTGACCTGAAAAAGGCCATCAATTCTCCGATAATAATTAGTTTTGGCAATTTATTTACCATCGAAGAAGTTCAGCACGAGCTCGGGTGCGTCCTTCACCGGTGGTTGCTCCTCATCCTTCTTCCAGTTGCCGTTTGTAGACCCATTCGCCGGGAGTGGCGGAATCTCAATCCCGCGCAACGGGTGCCCTGTCCGCTGCTCAGACACCTTCGCAGCCTCGGCGAGGACGACGGCTGGTGGTGGCCGGGTGTAGTCATGATGCGGCTCTGCCCAGTCCGAGAGTTCCCGGACGAAGTCGACGAGTGCGCGCTCATCATCAGTGAGCTGTACGTTTGTTAGCATTGAGGCCGAAATCAGTTCTTGGCACGTATCACGCACCTCAGCAAGCTCTTCGTCTGTCCGCTCCAAAAGCTTCTCGCGGTTGGCTTTCCGACCTTCGGCATCAGTGGCGACCTTTGGCCGGTCACCAACGAGCAGCTTGTCCTCCACCGTCTCGTCCAAATCACTCGCCATCTGCAGCGCACGGATGTACATCTTCAAGAAGATGTTCAACCAGCCGCACTGCCAAACCCATCAGTCATTATCACCCCAACCTCTCCTTTCTGTACTCACCGACTCCACCTTCCCAAACAGCGTCGTCTGCTCCAGGAACGACTTCGAGCTCGCGGGCTGGTAGTTGACGAGGATGTCGTAGTCGCGGTTGTCATGCGGCGGCTTCTCCGAGCCGAACTTGAGCTCGATGAGCTCCATGTCCGTCACGTCGTTCGAGATGGTCTCGTGCGTGAGGCGCATGCGGAGATGCTCCATCTTGACGAGGTCCTTCTGCACGGAGGTCTCGAGGCGCTCCTCAAAGGCGATGAATTCGGGGATCTGCGAGTACTTCTCGGCGTTGAAGGCGCGGGTGATGAATTCGCTGGTCTGGAGGGGTATTAGAATAAGGGCGAAACTAATGGATGGTGTACACGCACCTCATTCGCGTTGCTGAGGTAGATCTGCATGGACTCCATGCACTCGGCCATCATCGTGATGTCGCCAACCGGCGCCAACGAGAACAGTGATGCTCTCGACAAGATGAAGTGCGACAACGTATCCTGCTGCACGTTCTTCGCGCCCATCGCGCGGTACTGCTCCAACGCCAGCGCCGGAGCCGCTATCAACCGGTATATCCGCACAAGCATCAAGCGCATCTCGAACGCCTGGTTGCTCTTCGTCAAGGCGTACTCGAGGAAGGCCGCCGCGCTGTACAGGTGCTTCTGCTCGCCCGTGATCGTCCATAGGCTGACGAAGGTCTGGCCGGCGAGGATCGCCAGGTCGTCTGCGGGCTGCAGCTCGGTCGTCGGGAGGTGGTCACCGAATTGCAGGCCCTCGCGGTACTGCTTGGTGAAGGTCTGTACGCTTGCGAGCTCGGAGTCGACGGTGGGGGTAGAGGTGTGGCGTAGGAGCTTGTGGGCGTTAATGGTTCGTTGCAGTTCGTTGCCGTTCGTCTGCGAGAGGTCAGCGAGGGGGACCAGACTGATGGGATGTCTTGACGCACGAAAGATTCGGTGATAGGCTGGAGGAAGGCCTGCCACTCAGTGGCCTCTTCGGGCGTGAGGACGGTGACGTATGGCTTGAGGTCCTCGTAGCAGACAGCCTTCGTGCCAAAGGCCTCAAAGTAGGCCTTCAGCTGCGGAAGAAGGGACTCTGCACCAAGATAAGAAGACGCAAGTGATTGGATTTGTAATGCTCACCGCTGCTAAGCTTATGTTCCCTGGCGCGCTTCTCGAGCTCGAGGGCAGCCAAATGAGCGGAGCGGTCAGCCTTGCCATCCTTCTCCTTAATGCTCTCAAGGAACTGGCGCGTCTTCGTCACGCGTTCCTGCGCATCCTCTGATTCCGGCTCGGCGAACGTGCCGTCCAGCAAGGAGACGAACTCGAACCAGTTGCGGTCACTGCAAGGTGTAAGGTGTCAGCTTCAGAATTCTATCTGCTAGCGCTGCCATCACTCACCCCTTCTCACCGATGCGGACCTCCGCGGTCGCGCCCTCCTCCCGAAGCTTGCCCTGCGCGCGGATGATCTCGCGCCGCAGCTCATTGCATGAGAGGTTCGTATCGCAGATGACGCGCCCGATGTCGGTGTCAAGGAGCTTGTTCGCAGCCTTCCAGTCGGCGGTCTCCTTGAGCACGGAGAGGTGCAGGTGGAAGCGGTCGGCGCTAACGAAGGAGGGGTTGGGGGACTGCTCGAGCAGCTTGGCAGCGAGCTTGAAGAGGATCGGCTTCATGTTCTCGGGCGTGGTGGGGTCGTGAGCCTGAGCAAGGGTTAGGCATGATCGGGAGGGGAAGTACGGGGTACGCACCTGCAGGACGCTGCACATGACGCTCCAGTAGAGGTAGCGCTCGTCGCTGAAGGTTCGGAACAGCTTTTGCGAGAGCTATGGGGTGTTGTGAGTAGGTGAATGGATGCCCCTGACTTCGCATACGCACCTGCTGGGCCGTCTTCCATCGGAGTGCACGGATATTAGCGAAGACCGTCTGGCAGCCGAGCTCCTCGTTGTTGGGCTGCTGCTTGAACGCGTCCTCGAACATGGCAACCATGTCGTTGTCTATGCACCGTCAGCACCGGGTCGCCCGATCGCACGTCGACATGCGTACTGCGTCCGAGGCCGCGCAAAACATGCATCATGGCGGTGAGGATAGCATCGTCCGTCGGCTTCGTAGCGAGCACCTCATCGCACAGCGCGAGCGACTCTTCGACCTTCTGCGACCGCACCAGTGCGAGCGACTTGAGCGCCTGCGAAGTGACCACCCGTTAGCTTCCGCGCACCCAGTCGGCTACACGTGTAACGCACCTTGACGAGCGTGTTTTTCGGCTGCTTCTTGAGCAGCTTGTTGCACGTCACGATCGCGGACTTGTTCGAGCCGGTGTCGAGCGCATCTGGACGTGCGCGCGGTCAGAAAACGTGCGCCGGGGGTATGTGTGCACTCGCGGGGAGGGCATTTTGCTGACCATAGATGGGGCGGATTTGGCGGTCGAGGGCGGTGAGCGACATGTCTGGGGCGATGCGGGGAGGGGAAGGGACGGTGAACGCGAAGGAAAAAAAGATTCCGACGCGACTGGGCAGTAGAGAGGGATCCGGAAGACCTGCTCAAGGCGCTTCCAAAATTTGATCACGGAGGGTATCGGCGCGGGGCTCCGGCACGAGTCACTCGTGGCTCCCCGGTCTCAACTTATAGACGGACGGCCATTTGCGAGGCGCAAGGCAAGCACGAGGGGAGCGCAAGGACGGGGGGAGGAGATGGACATCGTGGTCAAATGTCAACATAAATTCACACAGTGGCTAATCAGCGTGCGAGCGACAGCGATGCCTCATGAAGCGATGCCAACTTCTCGCAAGCGCCTCTGATGGATGTACACAGCGTCAGTGAGTACCTGCTGCTGTGTGATGGACATCAAGCGAGATACGCGCCACTGGGATGGCTTACGTGCAATAGGCGCCGGATTTACTGGCTGGAAGGACCATCATCTCTTGAGTATTTCCTGTAGCAGCAACATGATCGCGTTGTACGTCTCCCTCTCTGCTTCGGACAGAGAGTCATCGTCATCAGGTGCAGGGGCAGATTTTCGCAGAGCCAGCCCGATAATCACGTCGCGTCGTGGACCCGCCAGAGCTCCCCCTCCCTCTGCCGTCCATACAATCGTAGCAATCTGCGAGGCATAGAGATAATGGAGCGTGTGCTGGTGGTCTGACGACGAGCTGCCGAGCAACCCAGTGACTTGGATTCCGGGAGGTGGTGGGGGAAGTGCAAGAGCATTGGGATGATCGGCGTTCGGTTCTGACGCGGGTTGGATGGGTGTTGTCGCGGGTAGAGATGCTTGTATCTTTGAAGAATGGTCAGATACTCCTGAAATCCCTTATACGGGGAGGACTGACCAGGTTCCCTACTTTGCCCAGTTGAGTGACGAGGACGAGGACGCGGTCTGCATAAGGGAGAACAACGATGTCCGTATTGTTCCCAGCTATCTCTCGCGACACTTGCGTTGGTGACACCATATCTGCCTTTTCTGATGTAGGCGCGCTGCAGTGTGACTTGGGACAGCGAGATCGTCGTCCAGCGAAAGAACAAGGCCTACCGAATCGGGAAGGGTGATGTGATGATGGAGTTGCGAGGTGGGATTCTCACGGCCGAACTTTGTGGCAAAGTGCAACATCGTCTGAACGAAACGCACGAATCGACACCTCTTCGTCACAAAATAGTTTGCATAGATAGTAACACAATGTCTAGCAATACATTGAGAGCGAATTAGTAGTACGATGTCCCAGTAAACCCATTAACATAAACCCAGGAACCCTTACAGATGTGCCACTTGTTTAGACGGCTTTTGATCCACTGGCAACACCAGCGGGCTGCTCCTCCATCTCCCGTTCCAGCTCACCCGCAAGGTTGATCTTGTCGACGGCGTTCTGCTCATCGCCAAGGGTCCAGTTGGGCATGAAGCAGGCGAAGATGATGGGCGGAATGGCCATGACGGTGGCGATAATGCACATCAGGTGCATAACGTTTCCGTAGGCTGCAGGTCTGGTCAGTCCCATCCTCTCTTACCCAACCGAGATCGCAAAACGCACCGGTAATAACCCCCTCCCTCGTCGGGTCACCCCTCGGGTACGCCGCCGCAACCGCCACCGACGAATAAATCGTATCAATCTCCGTCTGATTGAGGAAGCCCCCCAAGCTCTTCACCAGCTCCCCAGGCATTCGATTCGTCCAAATCGCACCTGCCACCGCCGTACCGATCGAGCCCCCGATCTCCGTGATGAGTAGCACGACGGCGGTGGCCATGGCGACGTCCGCGTGCGTGACGGAGGCCTGCGCGCCGACCTGGATGGTGACGGAGGCCATGCCGCCGCCCATGCCCTGGAGGATCTGCGTCCAGACGACCTCGGCGTCGGAGGCGTTGGCGCCGCGGGAGTGGATCATGAGGCCGGCGCCGCTAAGGGGAAGGGGTGTTAGTGGGATGAAGAGGTTAAGTATGAGGGGAAGGAGGGACGCACAGAAGACGGATGCAAAGGCCGACGATCAGGATGATCTTGTAGCTCTTGAAGTAGCGCATGAGCAGACCGGCGCCGATACCGAAGACGGTGAGCGCGACGCTCTGGCAAGACGTGAAGTACGTGACGTTGACCAGCGGCCTAGACGAAGGTTGAGTGATTTATTCACGGCGGCAGATCACATAAACTGACCAATCTTTCGTGACGAGAATGAAGGAATAAAGATAAGCGTAGTTGAGGTAGAAGGAGATCTGCAGTGAGTGCAAGCAGCAGCCTACAAGGGAAGTCTAAGTAAACTCACGAAGTCAAAGAATCCGATAAGCGACGCGAACATGACGCTGCGGTTCATGACGAAGCGTCTCGGAATAGCCGGGTACGAAGCAAACTTGAAGTCCCAGATAGCGACACCGAAGAGCAGGACGCAGCCAACAACGAGCATAGCGATCATCGACGCTGAAAAGCTATAAGTCGAAGTCCCAATCTTTAACCACGCGAATACTGACGATTATCCCAACCGCCCTTCGCCCCCTTCGCCAAGGTGAGGGGCAGGAGAATGAGTGCGACAGAGGTGCCGATGAGCAGCAGACCCACAACGTCGAGCTTCTGCGCGGTGTGGTACAGGCGGACAGGGAGCGTGTGCTTGTGCTCGCGCTTGACGACGAGGCCGAGGCGCTTCGCCTTGCGCTCGGCCCACAGGAGTGTCACGATGAGCGGCGCGAGCGAGACGGGGATGAGGATGGCGAACATGCCGTCTGGTGATTTTGTGAGCACAATGGAATAAAACATGCAGGGATAGCACTCACAGCCCCATCGCCAGCCCGAACGCTCAAGCACCTGGGCGGAGATATTCGAGCCGACGAACGCGTTGATGATGAAGGGCGCCGAGATGAGCGAGGACACAAGTCCGCGCCATTTCAGCGTCGTGATGTCCGCAATGATGATCTGGGTGAGCAGCTGCAGTCCCGTGTAGCCCACGGCATACAAGATGATGCCACCGCAGATGGTCTCAATGTTGTGCGCAGAGGCGATCACGATGTAGCCGACGACATAGAAGATCACTGGTAGGCAGGTCAGTATGGTGTCCGAGCATGCTGCTTGCGGCAGTACTCACGGACGAAGAGATAAGCAAAGCCTCGTGACGAGACGTCCGCGAGCTTAGCTACGACGGGCTTACCGCAGGCGACTACAAGGGAGTCAGTATCAGATGGGTAATGCATGGGCTGACGCAGCGTACTGATGATAGCCTGCGCAGTCTGCACGGTCGCTAGAAGGCCGTGATCTCCCAGCGAGGAAGTAGCGTAGGCGAGGTAGGTGTACGTCGTCTGGCCATCGAGCGAGTAGATGTACGCCGCAAGACCCAGACTGGAAGCTCGGTCAGGTCGGTGCTCGAGATGATCAGACGACGGCATACTCACCCGATGAACAGGGCCCACCGCGAGTACTTCCCGAAGACGCGGAAAGTCGCCTCAACGGTCTTCGCGCCGGCTGCATCTGCGTCCTCCTCGGAGATGACTACAGCGGGCTTTTGAGCTTCCTCATCAGTCTTGTGCGACGAGTGCGAGGACTTGTGATCGTCCTCGTAGTGAACGACGGGCGATTCCACGGAAGCCATCGTGGGGAGGAGAGGCGGTCGTAAGTCGGCAAGTTGAGGAAAGAAGGCGCCGCTGAAGGCTCAGCCTATGAACACAGGTGAAGGGGGACCGCTTCTCGGGATGATGGCACCGCACAAAAAGCACAGTGGGGACATGGTGGAATTTATAGAGCGCGCCGCGATCGCAGAACCCGCATGCGCCAAGTGCGGGTTATCTAATCTAAATGAAATTATCTGATAATCGAGCCCAGGCCCGCAAGCTGACGCCACCGCATCGGGGGAACATGGGGAGGGTAGAGCCGTACGACTTGCTGTAGATGGCTGGATGGTACTTATTGACAGCCAAATCTTTCGTGCAGAAGGCGGGAAAAGGTCTGATCCTATGTTTCGAGCTCAACAACTGAAGGAAGATTGTGAAGTGGCAAATTTCACGATCGCAGGATTTTTGTAAGTTGTCTCCGTCCCTTGGCTGCCGAACCTCCGCTGCTGCCCATAGTCCATCCGCGAGCCGGACCTTGCTCGCGGAAGTAAATAACGTTGACCAGCGCGCTGCAAGGCACTAGACTTTGTAGGATGCTGTGCCTGGCAAATGGCTCTGTCGTACCACTGAGGTGGGCGGCCCCTTCGAGGTGCTAGAAAGAGACTCTGAATTGGAGACTAAACTATACGGAAGGTAATAGTCGTCGTATTGAAAGAATTTCGTTACGAAGGGCAGGGACCGATGGTGGAAGAGGACATAAGTAGCTGGATTGATCGGAATGTTGAACTTGACGCGTGCTGTCACAGACATCATGTGATCGTGACACTCGTGTCATTTGGCGGCAAGCCGCGTTCCCCGTCTCTTGCACTTCACACCATTGCAGCCTCCCTCACTTTCACCACAAAACAATGAGCCAATGTGAGGGAGCAATGCATACATAGGGAATGAGAAAACTTAACTCTCTGCAGCACCTTATGCTGGCGGCGGATACTACGGATCGCAGGGAGGCGGCGGCTATGTGCAAGGCAGCTCACCCTTTGGTGGCAGTCAGGCCAGTCCTAGTGCACAGAAGGTGCGTGGCAAATCTC
The DNA here is from genome assembly GCA_024196135.1 of Pleurotus ostreatus/Saccharomyces cerevisiae fusant. Classification (NCBI taxonomy): domain Eukaryota; kingdom Fungi; species Pleurotus ostreatus/Saccharomyces cerevisiae fusant. Next base: position 33,271 of record JAMQCK010000068.1, on the reverse strand, counting down.
ATGATTGAAGGTGACGATGTTTGACGATCATGATTAGAGCGAAGCCTCTCATTCCATTCGCGCTTGCACAATTGGCCAGCTTACGCGCGCAACACAAGTGCACACAGACGCGCCATTCACCGTCGGTGGCTTCGAGCTTGGACATGTGCGACGCGTTCTCTTGGCCACTCTCGTCTCTGTTTTGACTGATCGCTACAGGTCACTATCGTCGGCCACGTCAAAAGCCTGCGCGATCAGGCAACAAATACTGTGATCGTCATAAACGACGGCTCGGGGGACCTCGAGGCACGTCTGTGGGCAGACGCGGGACAATCACCGTCGGACAGCTATGGTGGTGTACAGTGCGTATCATCCTTGAAACTGAGAAGGGAAAGGGAGTGCTGATATCCCGCGCAGCGAGGGCGGCATAGCACGCGTCACTGGCTCACTAAAGGTCTTCGGCGCAAAGAGATACATTAACGCAGCCTGCGTGCGCCCCGTCGAGCATAACGAGCGCGTCTTCCACCACTTCGAGGTCATGTACTCGACAATACGACTCGAGCGCGGGGTGCGTACCCTCCGTTCTTAACCTTCTCATTGGCGTTCGCTAACGCCAAATCCTACCACAGGCACCCCCGGGCACCAAGGCCGCTGAACACGCCCCAGCAGGCGCGTTTGCCTCAAGCACCAGCGGCGGCGCCTCCGCCTACCTCGCCCCATCCTCAAAACCCACCGGCAGCGGCGGGAAGAAGAGCCTGAAGGAGGAGATCACAGATTACATGAAGAAGCACAAGTCCGAGGACGGCGTGTCGGTGAAGGACATCGCGCAGGCCTTGTCTTCGTCGAATGCGAAGCAGATCAGGTGCGTGTAGTGAGGGGATATCTTTGGGTGTAATGGTGGTGCTGACAAAGGGTTGACAGTGAGGCGTTGGACCAGTTGTTGGACGAGGGGAACGTGTATACGACGACGGATGGGTCGACGTTTGCTTTGGTAGAGTAGAAAAGGACCTGGTGACTTTGCTGTATATAAGTAACTGTATCCTATGTATCGAGTCTGCTTTGCTCGTCGACATGGCCGAAACTATCACTGGCAAGGATTTGTTACATCCTGTCTGAAGATTTGAATCTTCAGACCGGATCTCATGTTCAGGCATACCGGTACCCAAACCCATCGCTGCGTGCCCAACGTGAATTCCGTTATGCAGTATGATACATGGTGTTCACTACTATAGATATAAACACATTATATACTTACGCGTCTAGTCATGCCGTGTGTCTAGAAAACGCGCGCCCCAGCCGCAAATCCTCAGCTGATACGGGACCGTCCTGCTGCCACCACGCACGCTCCACCCACCAGACGCTTCACCGACTACACACGCTCAAGCCTTCTTCCCGCTGAGCTCGCGCTCTAGCCGGAGAAGATCCTGCGTGTGCGGGTGCTCCCAGATCGCCTGCTTCTCCGCGTCGGTGAGGGGGTATAGCGGCTTGCGCGCGAGCCCGCCGTACCCGTACTCTTTCTCGATGAGGAACTTCATGCCCGGGATCGACGTCTTGGCGATGGTGAAGTCCGCGCGGGCGGCGATGCCCTGGATGTGGAGGGCCTCCTGGAGCTTGGAGGTGTCCTTGAGCGCGGCGTTGGCGAGGGACCAGAGCTTCGCGATAACGTGCTGAGGGAGGAAGGAGTTTGTTAGTCAAAAGGTATATTCACTGATTGACAAAGAGATACGCACCGGAGCAAGGTTAGCAAGACCGGTGATGGTACCGTGACCGTTGGCGAAGGTGGTGGGGACGAGGAAGTCGACGAAGCCGCCGAGGACGAGGAATGGTGCGTCCGGGTTCTTGCGCGGGGTGAAGTTGGGCTGGATGACGGCGTCTGCGATGCGGGTGAACTTCCCGACGTTCCCGCACGTCAGCTTGACGCCGCAGATGTTCGGGTTCTCCAGCCCAATCTCCGTGATAATGTCGGAATCGAGGTCAATACCGCCAGCGGCGCCGGGGACTGCGAAAAGTCAGTGAGGCTCAAGCTCGATGGGACAGCTAGACGCACAGTTGTAGATTATGACGGGGATCGGGCTCTTCTCAGCGACCTCGCCGAAAAACGCCTTCAATGCTGGCCGGTTGTTCGCGAGTGCGCCCGCGAAGTAGCCGCTCGCGATAACGATCGCGTAGTCCGCGCCCGCCTCTGCCGCCTCCTGCGTCACCTGGATCGTCTCGCGGGTCGAGCCTGCGCCCGTGCCAGCGATGACGGGGAGATCGGTGAAGCCAGCGTCATCGAGCGCCTTCCGTGCGCCCTTGATGAGCTCGACGCGCTCGGAATGTGACATGTGGTGCGCCTCCCCCATGGAGCCGCCGACGAGGGGGGCGATCCCCTGTTTCGCGACACGCGCGATGTGCCCGGATGTCGTTTCGAGGTCTGCAGAGGCATTTAGCTGCGTTTCCCCCGCACTGTAGGCAACACACCAAGGTCCTCCGAGCCCGCCTTGAAGAATGTGGGGATGGGGGCGTAGATGCCCGGCTTCAACGGGCGGGAGACTTTGTGACCGTTCGCGACCATTGTTAGTGAGTGGGGGGACGAGAGTAAAGCTGATCGTCGGCGGCAGGAGATAGATGGGAATCGTACGGCATCGTTGACTTCGGCTTATATGGCGCGGGGAAGCCCTCCAGCTGGGATCGGGCCGGACCGCCCGCACCGTTCTCCCGCGGCGACGGCGCGGGGCCCGGCCCGTTCTCGGGGGAACGCCCACTCAATGGCCTCCAATGTCCCACCGGCGCAGTCGTACCCCCTGGGGACCCGGGGCCCTGGACCTCCCTCTTGCATGGCAAGGGGGATCGCCACTCACACATCTGTGAATTTTGTCAAAAACCTGGACCCTCCGACTCGCAAGAAAAAAGAGAGCGGACCGACAACCGGGACAGAGTGGCGCGGACCGACTACAGAGGCTGAGCGCTGAGGGATCGCCCTCCATGCTTCAACAAGCACGATAAACAGCGCCATGCCCGTCCGCCGTTACGTCCGAGCACATCCCGCGCGTCCGGTCAACAATCACTCGAAAGAGAAGACAAGGCCGCCCACCTTCGGTGATGTGCCCGGATAAGCTGCTCATCCGAGTCCGTCGATCGTCCTTCTCGCTGCGGGCGGCGGGGCGCGTATGCACAGGAGCAGCTGAGGCAGCTGCAGGTCAATTGAGGACGCGTCGTGCGCGCGTCGTGGCAGATCGCCCTGCGTAAACAGATTACCCCAGGTGCGCTCCCGCCCTGGGGCGGCGGAGCAGCGATAAATTTGGTGGAGGCGGCGGAGGCGGGAGGGCGGGCGGGTCACGCGCCCGAATGTTGAACTTCACGCGCCGGATGGTCGTCCTGCACGGGGTCTATTGCCATGTCCTCCACGGGACCTCATACCGCGACGCGCACACTAACCACACTTGTCGACCATCGCTCTGGAGCGAGCCTTCGGACGTATATGAGCATCATGGGATGAGATAGCCTGAGCACGAAGCGATACCTTGTCGACAAGAACCCATCCCCGATTGGCCATATCTGGGGAGAGTAATAAGACACTTCATTCGGCACCTATGAGTGCCCATGCGTAGGCGTCTATGAGTCTGACACCCCACAGGACGGACGCCTTCTTCTCGCAGGCCAAGTCGCTCGGCGGTGGTTCTCCTGCTCACGGTTATTCACCGGTCTCTTTCCTCTATTCACCGGTATCGGGCGACAACCTAATGAGCCAGCTGTCGATCGTCACCAGAACCGCGCCGATGTCCCGCAAGACCTGGCTGTCGTCGTCAGGGCGCTTATTCGAACACATACCCCCGCGCCGAATTCCCGTTCGCGCCGGCGGATCCGGGCCAATCTCCAGATAGAAGCTCTTGAACGCGACCAGAACGTGATAGGCATGAACAATGCGTGATGTCGAACGAGCAAGAGCTGCTCAGTTGAACATTATACTACAAATTCGGCGGCTGTACGAACCGTCAGCGCAGCAGGGTGAGGACGTATTCACAGGCAAACGCACCTCTCCGCGTACATCAGCTGCTCACGATTACTCGTCGCAGGTCCCGATATACACACCCACATCACACCTCGCTCTATACCACCTCCATTCTTGCCATGACCTCCCTCTCCCATTCACGCCAGCCCTCCGCGTCCGGTTGGCCGTCCTCGCCCTTGATAGCGCGTTCGAAGATGGTCCATGGAATTGCAACAGTCGTCGGCGAGGGCTCGAGGGTAGCATCTGTAGTGGCGGCAGCAGGCGGGGCGGTCTGCGCGGAACCTTCAACTGTAGAGGTTGAGGGCTCCTCGGCGGCGGCGGGTGCACCATCAGCAGCGCCCTCGGTAGCGGCAGAGGTGCCTGTCTCTGCTGTCTCTTTAGGCGCATCGGAGGTTGTTTGCGAGAAAGTCGACTCGCCCAGTGTAAAGCGCCCCTGTCGTGTCCTATGCAGATAGTAAGCGGCGCGAATCTTCATGAGCTGAATGAGAAACATCCGTGCCGTGATCGCCTCCACGCACGGAGGTCGTAAGACTCGTACTTACCTCGTCAGCACCACAACATGCCCCGCGCTTCCCACCGCATGCGCCAGGTCATGCACGATCGTGCGAACATAGGTGCCGGAGGAGACGGTCATCTTGAGGCTGAAGGCGGTGGGGTGTGCAACCGAGCCTTTCGATTCCGTAGCCGCCGAGGGCGTACTTGCTGCCTCTTCTGTGGTGTCAGAGTCGGCGGCGGGAGGGGCAGCATCCTCGGTGGCTGCTGCTGCTTCTGTCGGTGCTGAACGTCATCGGTACCTTGAAATCAGACGCGAACGAAAAGATAAGGTACATACCGGGCTCGGGCTCGTCCTGCACCTTCGCGTCCGGTTGTATACCGCGTAGCGCTGCCTCCAATTTCTCGCGCTCCGCGTCAGTGAGCCGCTTCTCGGGTAGCTTGAACGTGTGTTTGGACCCAAGCCATTCGTCGACTTCAAGGGAGTGTACGGTGACCTAAGACGAATATTAAGTATGCAGAGCGGGTGTTGCGAAGGCGCTTGTGACAAATATGCGTGCAAAGAAGACCGAGTACAAAGAGTGACTGACCTTCCGTGCCTCTATGGGTCGCGGGAGAGGTATGCCATTACGGGCGTACTCATACAGAGGTTTGCCCTCCATTTTGAGGGCGGAGAAGCTGATAGTATAGTTTCAGTATGGGTGTATGCGTAAAAGCATGACGATATCGGAGGGAGCAAGAGTGCGGCTGAAGACTGCATGTTGATAGCGCGAAGCGACTCATGAGGGGTGTAGAGGACAATCGCAGCGGGATAGACACGGAACAAAATGTCAAGGGAGATGAGCCGTATGAGGATCAGGAAAGCATGGTCTTCCGCCCATACGACAAGCATAGGAGGGTATCAGTCTGAGAGCGAGGATGCGGGAGGTTGTCGGACGAGCCATGTGTAGCACCAATTGACACAATACGACCAGGTGACCAGCATGGAAGGTAGGTCAATTGCATCGATAGGAAGCGTTGGGGACATAGACGCGTAAAAGCGCACGCACATTGGTGGTGTCTGCAGGATCTCCCCCACAAATTGCGGAATCGCAGCTTCGACCGCTTCGCGTGTGACGTGCCGCCAGTGCGCCTGCCGTACTTGCGAGCCCTCGCTATCGTATGTGTCCGTCTCGCATCCGAGGAGAGCCGTCGTCCGGTATTCCTACCCATATTCAATGGCTGGTATAGATAGCAAATGCGGCGACGCACCTTTGAGCACAGCAAGAACTCGTTGAGCTTCTTAGTCCCCTTTCCTATTCCGACCACGAGAACTCCGTCAGCAAGTGGATCCAGAGTGCCCCCTTGCCCGATCTTCACTGCGAAATCTCGTCAGGCGCGACATTCCCCCACGGTCATGATCACTGACCGGCCTGCCTGTACTTCTTGCTGCTCGGCTTCTTATTCTTCTTCAGTTCCTTGATCTTGTCCTCGCTGACAAACAGCTTGCTCGTCGCAATGAGCGGCTGCAGGTCGTTCAAGAGCGACATGGACGTCGGCCCCGATGGCTTCGCGATGGCGAAGAGCCCCGAGACGGGGTAAGTGTTGGTTGCGACCTTGGGCATAGTGTGCAGCCTACTAAGAGGGGGTATATGGGTATATGCGCGGCAGATACGAAGAACGGGCGACATACGCGGAAACAATGGACAACGGTAAGCACAAGGCGCGTCGAGCCGCGGACATTTGATCGGTGTACCGGGCCGGATTCAGAAGCAAATTAGCGCCCTTGTGGCTGTGCTGAACTTCAACCTCGAGCTACGTGAACCCAACGCTGGCACCTTTTCTGTTCAAGCGCAGACGCTGACAAAAGGTACTTTCGCATGGACTGCGTCCCGTACGTGCAGCATTCTTGTTCATGCCGAGGCTTGCCTTTTGATTTACACGTACTCCTGGAACGGGCAGCGGCAATAAGTGCTCTATCGCAAGTCGTGGAGCAGAGCGCCATTAAGGGAGCTCGTCGTACAGAGACTTCTCGAACTTGTGAAGATGTCTGGCTTCTTGCATCTTTGGAATATTGGGAATTTTGAGGCGAAGTATGGCGTCGTATACTTGTTGTATTCACTCGTTGGGCGTCATGATAACACTCGCATTGAGTTTCTGTCTTAACTAAGAATACAACAGACACAAGGGACTAGAAAGACAATATAATAGAAATAAGAAAATAAATGAGCGTAGGGAGCAACAAGCTGGAGTGAGCTGAGGAGAGGTAGTTCTCCAGACCAGGGTATATCGGAGCAGTAGCAGATAAGACGACTCGACCTAGGTAGGCTACTTCTTGTTGGGAAGGGCAGCGTATTCCCACATGATCTCGCCGACCTTGAGCACCAGGTCCTCTTCCAATGCAAGGTGGGCGGGCGCATGGACACCCGGTTCCCTCAGCCACCTGTACGCCGCCCAGACGACGAAGTACGGTGAACAGTGCAGCTCCACGATTGGCAGTGGCTCCTCCCAGGGCCAAAAGTAATCCTTATGTACAGGGCGCCCGTTCTCGTCGACGCAGACCAGGCGTGTTATTGGCTGCGTGCCAGTCCAGGTAGACAATGGAGCGACGTGAAAGTTGTGGGTCTCTTCGGGAAAAACCTAGGAGGCTTCATTAGCCACTATAATGACAGTAGTAAAAAGCGGGTAGCGCACATCCTTGTGGTGTGGAAAGCCATCGGAGTTGCGCCGGATCGGTCCCTCATGGCCTTCCGCTGGAGACAGTTCCTCTCGTTCTAGCGCGGTCAACAGCCTTTGAAGGACTGCTAATTCTGGAAAGATGACGAATTTGCCGCGGTCCATCAGGCTATGCGTATTAGGTTCAACTGAATCGCAGTAAGTACACCACTTTGAACTCAGTCAAAGGATAAAAGACGCACGGAAGATCCTGTTCCCCGTGCCATCGAGATTGCACGTCCCAGGATCCATTGCCATAAAGTGCTCGAAACCTCTGACCTGGCGATGAATATCAGCATCTCAAGGATACGAGCACAGTATGTGAGATTAATACTTACAATAGTCTTTTTACCCGCATAAGCCCGATCGACCAGGTGGCAGTCTTGCAAGATACCAGTGCTATTGTCGTGCCCAGTGACCACGTCGACGAGACCCAATGGAGATTTGTAGACTAGACGGTAGCGGCTTGGCCGTCTCCCGAGCTTATCGATGTTAATCGGCGGAGTAGATTCCCGAGCCTTGTCGGCGGATGAACTCGGTAAGTCGTCTTCACGATCGTCATATTCCGAGCTGGAGTCTCCGTTGTCGTCGTTCTGGGGAGGCGAAGGAGCGTCCGAGGAGGCAGCAGAAGGTGCGTATGTGCGAGGGCGCGCACAGCGCCTTAGAAGTCTTGCCGTGTGGCGCGAAGGAGGACTCGGAGGAGATGCTTGTTGTGTATGTACGGCACCGACAGTCGTTTGCGAGGTCGTTGAGCTGTGGTTGCCATGCCGAGATCTTCTGCGAGAGAGAGACTCTTGAATGCGTTGTATCCGCGAACTAAAACGAGCGCTCTTCTGCGGGGCGGCGGGCGTCTTTTGGCGCCTCTTGCCGGTGGCACGCTGTCCGCGGACAGGGCCGCCTGAGGAAGAGCTAGCTTTCGCACTCTTCCGTATCATCAGCCAAGGCGCGAACCTGAGTCCCGTCAGCTTTCTGGTCCTGCACCGAGCGAAGAGGCTCTCACCATGTAAAGAGGTCTATGGGCAGCTATCGCCCGCGGGAGCCGACTTTTATATGCTGAGGGTGTTTGTGACCATTCCAGGATGGATGATATGCATGGTTCGGGTGTGGTCCAAGCAGAGCGAAAGCATTGAAGACTTGTTTTGTCTGAATCTGTCATAAACACAGTGATGCGCGGTCGTGTCTCAGAATGCCTTGTTCAACTATTGTTCGGATAACTCCGACTCGGGCCGGATGGAAGCCCGGTCCGGGATGGGCATCGGCGCCAGTCCGCCGCCGCCGTTCCCTCTCGCCACTCCCTTCTCCCCGCGCGCACCTCCTCATCTGCGATGCCCCCTGCTATATCATCTACTTCTATGTCTACCCAGAAAGACTTGGACTCTCTGCCAATCATCAATTACCGCCTCGTTGACTTCGACACCGGGTACTATCGCCGGCAGGTCTCTGACCCCCGCAGTGCACATAACTCTGGCTCATTCTGAAGGTCGTCAGATGGAACATTTCGAGTACCACTGGGGTATGAAGAAGGGAGAGCTTGATCTCTCCACACCACTCAACCACATTGAACGTGCGTCACCCATACACCCTCGTTTGCGTGGTACTGACGCCTCTTAATCGTAGTTCGCAGCGACATGGCCGAGCGCATGGACAAGCATGACTGGACTATCCTCCCCACTAAGAAGACACTCAACACCATCATCGCGCTGTCGGACTTCAACAAGACTGCTGATGTATCCAAAAGGAAGCGATTCACTGAAGTGAGTCTCGTCAGGCGTCCGCGCGGTCAAGCGTTCAACCATATCAGGTGCTTCCCGAACAAGAATATGAATACGAATTTCTGCCTATGCACATCGCCAAGCGAGATCGCCCGTTGTTGTACCTCAAAAGAGGCTCGACCACTAGGACGATCAACAGAGCCTACTCCAAAATGCCCCGTGTCAAGTCTCGCGCGCATCCTCTCTTCGTGATCTTTCGGACGTACAGAAACATCCTTTCCGGCCACGCCTCCATGCCGGATGCCAAGGTGGACCGCCTCTCGCGAATGTTGGTCGACGTGCTCCGCCGCTGGCAAGCGCGCCCACCGGTCGAATTCCTCGTAGGGCCCGATGTCTGGCAAAAGCATCGTCATCCCTGGAGTGACGATGGGTCCGTTGCGCGTGCGATGCTAAGCACCTGCCAGCCCACGGATGCGAAGACGCCGGCGCGGCGTGTACGCAAGTCCACCCGTGCTCCTGCCCCTCAGCCAAAGTCTCGCCAGAAGGGACCTTCGGTTTATGACCACGCGCGCCAAGTGCCCCCACACCCCGACTCGCCCGCTCTTCCTCGGAGCGTCCGGGCTTCAGATTCCGGGTCCACCGACACTGGCGCCGATGCCCACGAATTTTCGCCTGCCGAGCTACGCCTATGGCTAGACTCCATCACTCCCGAACGCAGGTCCAAGATGAAGCGCGCATCACCCCCCTCCTCTGGCTGCGATGCTGTCCTCGCCCGATATCGCGAGGAGTCTGCTCGCGACCCCACCAAAGTTCGCCTGAGCATACGGACCAACAATGGTGGTCTGGTCGGCGCAGGCAACTGCGACAACGACCGCTCCATCTTCTGCAGCAATGACTGGGCGCTGTCCAACTATGATACCTGTCTTTGGTCCTCCAACCCGCCTGGCTATTCGGAAGTCGAGCTTGTCCCATGACGATAGAAGGACACTGTCGAACTGTCTCAAGGGCATGTCATCCGGGCCCGCGTCCTGCACGTATCGTCACCTTGCGAGCGATCGCAGTAGCCGACAGTCTACTCAGCCACGAGCGACGTACGACCACGGATACATGAGCTGTCCTCTTCTCGGCGTGCAGCTACTGCAGCCTACCGCTTTGCAAGAGCATGCCGACCCACTACCGCGTTTAGAAGACGACAGCAAAACCTTGCGCTCGGCGCGCCTGCTACTGATGCCTCTCGTCCCGTACTCCTTTGACGCAGGGCTAAGCCCGGTTCCGCGTGGTATCTGAACCGGGTCCTCTTACAGGGCTGAGGACGACGGAGATGAGGATGTCCCCCTTGCAAGCGTCCTGGATGTAACCGAAGGGCGTACACACAACACAAACGCTTGCTCCGCAACGGCGCATCGCCATAGTCGGTATTCATATCGGGCGAATGGCCAAAGTGTGCTGGCCTACACAATCCTACCTTGCAATATACTTCTCCATCCACCAAGGGCTCCAGAAAAGCGCAGCTTTTTGTGTACAGTTTGGTCTTTTTGAGCGAGCCTCAGAAGGCAGCCAGTTTCTCGGAAGACGCCGATGGGCCGGAGCACCGGCCCGTGCTTGCCTTGTCTTTCAACTCCCCGATCGTGACTTGAACCTGACCAGCACGAGTGGTGCTATGTTTTCCGCGAAAACAAATCGTTTTTATACCTCTGCAGAGTTTCTCTATCTTTTTTCGATGGCTTGTCCTATGAGGTGTACATCATGTGCGGCCTGCCCGCACTCGCCACGCTGCACGCAAGTTACCGTATGTTTTGAAATCCCTTGACTCATGTTCGCCGCGGTCTGGAAGATGATCCCCTCACTTCCACTTGTACTTCCACCCTACGATCAGGGGACACCGCAAAATGGACGAGTGGAAGCTCGAAAAGTCTACCCCACAGCGGGTGTATCGGCGTCCCCTTGGCTTGCTAGAGCAGGGCTTTTACTGGGATAGTCAATTTTCGGGGACTGCCGACACTTTGCAGCTCGTTTCCCTCCGTGTTGAGCCTCAAAGGGTGACACCGGAGCTACTCGAGCGGGCTTGGAACATCACGAAGCAGCGTCACCCGCTTCTTGGTGCCCGCGTAGAAGAGCTTTCCTATCGACAGCAGGACTTCGTAGTCGAGGAATCCCGCCTTCACTCCTGTATACCCGGCGAAATTATCTACGACTCGATACCTTCGGCAGGGGAGGCACACGGCTACGCCGACCGAATCATCAACTCCCCGCGACAGCTCACCAATGACCTCCTTGCTCAGCTGTTCGTCATTCGCCAGGCGGACGACGTTCAAACGACGCATCTCATTATAATGGTGGCTCACATGATCACCGACGGCATGGGAAACTTTGCTCTTCTGCGCACCCTGGTGGAGGCGCTCTCACAGCCCTCTGTCGACGTGGGTCCTCTGGAAGAGCGACTATGGCTCGCGCGCTCGACGAACGCCCTCTTCGGGGATCAAAATCAGCCTATAGCCAGACAGCGGTGGCATCGTGCTCTAGGCGCGGTTATCATGCAGCTCAGGATGTCTGGAATGAAGGTAAGCTTGTCCCATATATTCTTATGTTCTTTTTGTGACGTTCGACACTCAGGGCGGGCACACATTACCGCGGAAAATATCTGCAGCCACGCCCTTCACGCCGACTCGCTCGCGATTCCTGCATACATCGTTCAGCCCCTCGGAGACGAAGAAAGTCATCCAGAGCTGTCGCGAGCAGAAGGTGACCTTCGGTAACGCGTATCACGTTCTCGGGCAGGTATGTACCTCCCCTCCGTTCTCTTCTCCGCCTGACCTTCAACCTCCTTACAGATCGCCATGACCCGCGTCCTTCACCGCCTGCGCCTCGCCGGCAAAATATCCGACAAAGAATGGGCCTTCCGCCAGCGCGAGCCCTTCATGCCCGGCGGCCCCCTCAACCAGCGCCCCTTCCTCGACCCGGAGTGGTACGCGCGCGGCGGATCTGCCACCGTCAACGTTGCGATCTCGTTTTACTTCAACCGCCTGCCGGTGATGCCTGGTGGCAAGAACGCGGGCGAGCATGGGCGGCTACCCACGTACGATGAGCTGCTGTCTAGAGGACGCTTTTTCCTCCGAGCGCGGATGATGAAGGCGCAGGTGGGCTTCCGCCAGTCATTTCCAGTGCAAAAATTGACATGGCTTTTCAGGCCAACGCCTTCATCCGCCATCCACGCCACATCGACATCAACTATGCACGACTGCCTATCAGAGTTGCGGGCGCAGCTGTTCAGGTCGAGCGCTGGCGCGCTATGCAGCGCTCAGGCGCCTCTGACCTTTCCACTGAGCCGATCTCCGCTATCGACCAAGCGAAGGGCCCGAATTTCGTGATGGCCTTCGGCGGTTCGAGTATGGGCAACGTGAGTCTATGTCTTCCGTGTATCGTGAACTTCGATGCTCATGGCACCCTTTTTCTCTGTAGCTCGAGAGCATCGTCCCTCTCAAGTACCCTGCCGACTCACCCGAACCCGTCATTGAAATCCTGGAAACGCACACCCGGCTGCGAACTCGTCCTACGGAGCTCTACCTCGGCGGCGCAACCGTCAAGGGCCAGCTTGGCTTGTACGCATCCTTTTGAAACTCCTGCTGCTTCGGACCTCACTGACGCATCCCTCCAGAGTCGTTCACTACGACGGCAACGTCTACGAAGACGCTCTCGTCCAAGAATGGCTAGACGAGGTTCGCAGCGCGGTGCACTGGTACCTGGGCGATGGCGCAAGAGCGCAGGACGCTGGGACACAAGCAAAATTATAGATAGTAGGGTAGCTATGCGAGTTGTGGGGTCTACGTATATGGAGATGGCTATATGAGGGTTCGTATGCGAGATGGGTACATGGCCGATAGGCCGGGATGCTATACAATTTAAAAGCTAGAAATTACAGGACAACAGGAGGTGAAAGGATTATACGGGACGAAAGTCAGTACAATAAATATACAGGCCAAGTGCAGGGCGGTATGGTAGGTCTTGATGGGTCGGATAGAACTAGATCCAGAACCGCTCTAGGTTGGTATACTGCAACACACAATTAGCTCGAATATCCAGACGCGTCTTTTTCCAGAACGCACCCTAGGCAGATTCGACGTAAGCTGAAGTTCAACGTCAGCTCTCTTTCTTCCTTGCGTGCCAGGCGACCGTACACACCTGCAGCTTCGCCAGCGGAGGCGGGAGCATGTACGGCGGAGCCTCTTCTCCTCGAAGCGACTCGGGAAGGATCCAGTACGCGATGCCAAGCGTGTGCTTGCGGCGTACTCCCCTGTCGAGGTATGTCTCGTACTTCTCCCGCTTCGCCTCGTAGACGGCGGTGAACTCGGCGCTGGTCACGTCGTCAGTACCAGTCGAATGGTTGGAAACAGTCGGGAAAATGCTCACCGGACATTCTTCGTCAAGCGACCCAGACGCGGCCGGGGATTCTCGTCTGATGAGTGGTCATTGCCTGCATCACGATGACTGCGAGAACGCAATTCTACCTAGCTTCTTGGCCAGCACCTTCGTCATCGAGAAGCCGCGCTTCTCGAAAGTCATCTGCTCGTCCCTGCATGCGCTGAAGCATAGCTAGCGAATATAAGGATAAGCTACACGTCTTTGCATGAACGTAGACTACGCAACATACCACATACGGCTCGTGCGGCCAGACCGCACGTCGACAGAAACCCCAGCAGTAACGCCACGGGCCAAGCAGCTTCTCGATGAACGGAACGAGCGTCTGTGACAGCAAGTCCTGCATCTCCTCGCGCTTCGCCTGTTGTACAGCGGCAGATGCCTCAGGATCTGGTACGGGAAATCCCATGGCGATTGCAATGTGTTCCCATGCTGCAGAAGAGAATCGTTAGAGGTAAAGACATGTCGGGAGGACGAAGGGCATACCCCAGCGGACAACGGTCGTTACTGGATCGGCGTCAGGACTACGGCAACTTGGGGGAGAAAAGGGACACACCAAGACCCTTCCATCCGTCTCTTTCGATGCATCTGTCATGCGCGAGGTCTAAAGACTGGCTGAGGATTTATTCACGACAGCAAAAGCAGATGCGCGTACCTAGCAGAGTAGCTGAGTGGCACGCGTCGAGGACGGCCTGACGCAGATTTCAGTTCACCAGTTTCTCTATCATCAAAATCGGTGTGTGCGACGTACCACAAGCCTGCACCGTCTCTTGAGAGGATCTACCAGATATCGACGCAATTCCTTGAAGCTCGTCAGAACGCGGGAGGATGGAAGCAGCAATCCCTACGCACGTCGTCCAGGATGCACTTGGATCCCGTAAAGTCTGGCGCATCATAGGGAACGATAACTATAGCCTCAGTGTCAGCGTACTGTCCTTCAGCAAGATAGCCAGCGCGCACACTCGTCCATGCCATCAATCTCCGAGCCTTTGACGCGCTCCTCCTTTTGCGAGGCATGTCCCGCATCTGCAGATAGGCGGTCAAATGACCGGACACGGCCCGGAGGAGGAGGATGCATGCGCACATGAAAAGAAGAAGCGGTCGCCTATGACGCGCTCAGTCACGAACGAAGAGCGAGGCGGTATGCAGACTCACGAGGAGCGCAGTCTCTGGTGAGGGCTTGCAGTTCTCGACGCTGCGATGAGGGGATGGTGAGGATGTGGGGGAAGGGGGACCACGTTCGATGGAACGCACGATATTGTCCTCGGTGGGCCACAGGTGGTCCTCTACGTCGTCCGCATCTTTCATGACGATGATGTCCCGCGGCTGAAAGCCATAGTGCTCTGCGACCTAGTCAGCTCTCCAAGTCCTCTTTGAAATAACGACACACGCACTGATGAGCAACTCATACAGACAGTCCACATCCTCATGCGTCCCATTCAGCCGCTCGTCCGGGTTCAGCCTGTTCTGGTACGCGATGCCGATGAGCAGCGCACGCTTGCGGATCGGCCTATGGAAGTGGGGGAACAGCTGTAGAAGTACACTGAGCACCGTGCGCAGGGGCCGCCACTTGCTCGGCGGGACACGCTCGACGCTCGTCGCACTCTCCGCCCTCGAATGCGACGCGACGCGCCGGACGATGTCCCAGCTCAAGTGGCGGCTATGCAGACCTAGAGGATTCACGACATCGACGTTGACTCCCGACGCGGACATGGAAGGGAACAAGGGCGGCAGGGGACAGGGACTCTGACAGCGCGCGGCTTGCTAACCATGATATAAGGGCAAGTTAGTGATCTGCGCACCGCCCCGATCAGCGCGCCGTGCTCCAGACATACAGCCCGCCCGAGCGCCTTCTCATTCTAATTGCGCCTTCCCAAGCACATTGCACCAGGTTAAATTGGACCTAAACTGCACTCTATCTGAGCGTGACGTCACCGCAGCGCACTCAATCTAACGCCTAAGGTGCTCTCAATCTATCGCGGCGCTCTCAATCAAGGCGGTACGCACTCGATAAGTAGAAGCAGCGCATTCAATAAAAGCAGATATACCACAGCAGCGGCGCAGATCCAGACGGGGTATATGTACATCATTATGTTGTGGTTGATGATATAGTAAGGAGCGTAAGTATCGTCCGACCGGGGCTTCCTAGCCTCCATGCATTCAAGTTGGGCGCTCCGAGGCAAGAGTGGAACATGACGGACGGATGGTTGAGCGCAGTGCAGCATCTAGTTCTGCTCGTAGATGACGATCTTGTTGATGATCTGAAAGGGACGTTAGGTTGAGTGTGTACTGGAGTAGAAGACACGACGCACCCAGCGCGCATCATCACCAAAGACGGAGCCCATCTGCTTCACGTAGTCGGCCGCCGAGTTGAAGTTCGTCTGCTTCTTGCACGACGTCTCCTGCCCACCGGCGCCGTCGATGGCCCACACGCCCTCGGAGAAGAAGCCTGGAAGTGAATCGTTAGTGACTGTACGAATTTGAAGGTATGGTGGCTGCGAGACATACCTCCAAGGTTGGTGTTGATGACCAGCATGAGGTCCTTGAAGTGGTCGCCGATGGGGCACTGGTCGGCGGGCATCTTGAAGATGGGGTCGCCCCAGCCAGACGGGTCGGGGTTATTATCCCAGATGTCTACAGGACGCGTCAAAACCTAAGCGAGGGCGACGGGTTCAAGATGTACTGACCCTTCGGAACGTCAGCAATGTTCCACTGGTGCATGGCGACTACGTTCTCGTTGAGCTCGAGCGTGAAGACCCCTCCTCCAGCATCGTTGAACGCCTTCCCGAAGCTCGTCTTGCTGTCCTGCGACCCACCGCAGCTCTGATAGTCCGCATTCGCGTCGCACGAGAACTCGTCCGGCTTGTTCGCCGTGAGCTTCGACAGGCTGCTGATGATGTAGTTCGGCCAGTTGCACCCCGTGCCCGTGTGCACGCTCATCGTGTTCTGCTTGTACAGGTGCACGCCCTCGATCACGTCGATCTCGCCGTCGAACGGCCAGTTCGAGCCGGTGAACCAGAGCGCGGGCCACGTGCCGCAGAGGCAGGGGATATGCTGGATGTCGAAGACGAAGAGGAGGTTGTCGGAGGGGTTGAACTTGTCCTTGGACGTCATGCGGATCGCCTTGCGCAAGTCGGAGTACGGGGTCTGATCGACGGCGATGTACGTCTTCTTCGAGCCGTCCACCCAGACGAGGCCGCTGTCCTTGCCGTCGACATAGTTCGCGATGCCCTGGTTGTCGGAGGGCTTTACGTCGCTGAACGCGTGTCAGACGGGGACTAGGAAGTTCGAGAGCGGACTCACTAGTTGAAGGCGTCGACCAGGTCATCGCCCTCCAACCACTTGGAGACCTTGTAGCCGCGCTTCTTGTGAAGGTGCTGGCGGCTGCTGTGCCGGCCGTTGTGCGTCGCGGCGAACGCGGCTCCGCTCAACGCGAGGAAGCTCACAAACACGGAGGAACGCATGAAGAAGGAAACGATACCCGGAGAAGTGAACGACGGTGAGTGCAACGAAGGGAAGGGCGCAAGGGTGCCCAAGGACACGGTTTGTGCGACGAGAGGGAAAAGGTGGGGAGCAGGAGCGAGTGCAGGCGAGATCTCACCCTGGGTTATATGATGCGCTTGCGTAAATTACGCTGCAAAATTAGGGCTGTATCATCAAAATTGCTCCACGCCGAGCCGCGCGCTGCCGGCGCGAAGGGTGGCGAAGGCTTCGGGCGACACGCGAGGGGTGGAGCGGTGCTGATGCCCTGCGCAGTTCGCAGCACACTGGCAGGTATACTGACAGCCTGCCCATTTGCTGCATGGGCGTCAGCGGCATCGCCGCTATGAGCATGCGAGGACCTCCAGTGGATCTTGTCCATCGCTGAGTACCAAAGGGCGAGTATGTTTGAGGCCTCGAACGGCGAATGAAAGCCATCGAACACTCAAGTGTCACGCAAGACCGGGCAGACGGTCTACGCCAAGACGTCGCAGAATGAGTTCCTGCCAGGGAATCGGGCCTTGCGGCAAGCTGATAGCAAAGATGAGCGAGAAGTGGATGCAGGTTGAAGGACGTGGTCATAATGAGATGGCCGGATGGAGTAATGCTGCTATGACCACCGATCGCAAGCAGCCTCAAGCAAGTGCAAACAACCGCAGACACTGTGACACAATGGATCCGACCTTGTCAGTCACAGCGATACACTGCACGCGCGGCAACTGTATGATAGTCCGAATGCTCAGCAGCGCGCGACCTTCCATGGATCAAAGAGTCATGAAACTTTGACAGGCACGTCTCTTAAGTCGCTGGTCGCTGCTTGTAGCGATAATATGAGGACATTGCACCTTGAGACTATCCATCGCTTCCGATACACCCCCTTTCTATCAAGCTGCAAGATATCCACTCAGGTGCGTCATCCTCCATAATTTGATCCTTGATAATTCGCTGATGACCAGAAAACAGCGGCTCGGTCTCCTTTGACGACGGCGATGGCTTGGAGACCCCTCCGTATCTTCTCGCAGCGCTCATAATTGGCGGATGACTGTGAAGCTCAGGATTCCAGTGCTCTGATAACGGCCCGAAGGACCCCTTCAAGTCTCAGCCCGCACTATGTGCGCTGCAGTACGCAGGCTATGCCGATAGATCAGATCCGATATATAGGTGAAGTAGCGTGCCCTACATGTGGCTCAACAGCTTCCCCCGACTCTTGCCCCTCGCCTCTTAACGCTGCTATGCATATCTCTCAGGTTTACGCCGAGAACCTCCTTCCCCTACGCGAGGGATACCCTCTCTGGATCCCAGAACCCGACGAAGAACTTCCGCTGTGCTATCGACAGTCGGGTGTGCGCATCGGCGACGTTGGCGTGATCGGCCAGGACGGCGGGTTCCAGTTCCTCTTCAATATATGCTCCTCGGCGGACGACCCCGTCAATCAAGGCGGCGTCCCTCCATCATTCGAGCGCATCGACATGGGTGCTACCAGCTACAAATCAACGTACTACAGTCGGAGTGGCGCATTCGTGCAAAGCGCGGACTTTGCTAGGAAAGTCATCGCTGTCGAAGCGGGTGCAGACGCAGCGTGAGTCCACATCGAAACAACGATAGGCGTCTCTGATCCATGAGCAGTATCGTACCTGCAGGTGCAGGATTCGGCGTCGAGTTCTCTGTAGGGAAAGACGAAGGCGCCATACTCGCACTGCCTCAGGGCGGGTCGAGGCGAGACGCGAAGCAGCGGAGGGCGTACGAGATTCAGATCCAGCGTCACGGTCAGGAATGGTACACGTACGTGCGGGAAACCCTTGGCTGGACGATCGACAACGGCGACCTCTACCTTGTCACTGGCATCGATAAGGCAGCCACCTGGGGCGCGCTGGCTTTCCGCGATACGCAACGTTCGCACGACGTATCCTTTCAATTTACGGCGACTCCAGTAGCGAATGCTGCACTCCGACACCAATACCAGTGGCGACATCTCACTAGCCAGTCTGCGCGCCAGGGTCCTGATGCTGCAGTGCTGATGTACGGTGATAATGGTGCGCCAGCTGAGAACCAGTGTGTCTTCGTCCGCGGGTATAAAATCAAGATGCGCGACGATTTCTGGTCGCGAAGACGGGCAAGAGGTCTGAAGGTGTCCGACTTCACGGGGCCTCGCAACTTCGGGAGGTCGACTTCTCTTAAAGCTATGTCTTCATCTCTTGCTTCGACAAGCTCTGCGGTCAAGGGCAAAGCTCGACAAATTCAAACCGCCGATGTCTGCATGGACAGTGCGAATGGATCTTCGGGCTCCTTCGACGACGTCGAAGAGGGGAGTTGCAGCAGTGGTAATGGTTCAAGTGAGGAACAAAATTGGTCAACAGAAGACGAAGTCAGCTGGGAACTCGTCCCATCGTCGACTACGGTATGTGCACGATCTCGACCAATGATTCCGTCCGGTTCACGAATTTCATTAGCCATATCACCCCTGCGATGCGCTCAACAAGTTCATCTTGGATAATGTGCGCACATCTGTCTCGCGTGCGTATGCAGATCGACTAAAGTGTATCTCAGTCGGACTGCAGTATTGCGTTCACGCACGACAGCCTGTGGACATGTATGGCCAGTGATGTGCGCTGTTCCCGGCCGTGGGGGAACCCTGCTTTGTCGTCTCATGTCTTCTAGGTAGATGTCATTCGTGATCTGGAGAGCCAAGCTATCTTCCCACAATATGAATTAGAGACAATCGGTCCAGGTAAGTAATTGAACCTTCTTCGTATGACCTAAGTATACTCACAAATGATGACGTACCAACAGGTGCTGTAACCCTGAGGCTGAGGGAGGACGTCGGGTGCATGGGTCTTGGACAGAGAGGCGTGGGGGATGTGACGATGACAGACGCTGGTATGCTGCTTTCAAAGAAATATCGATGCCTTGCCTTGGCGCTGATTTCGGCTATCTAAGGGATGTCTAGTGACGAAAGCGTGGCCTGTCGAGATGATTCGACGTTGACAGAAGCTGCTGTCCAAGAGAACTCCATTAGTAGGGCGCTCAATCCGGAACATAAAGCGACGACTCGGGCAACAGCGATCCTGGGAACGTCACTGGGTGATGTCCATAGGTCTCCGAGGTCGGCTTTAATGGAAGCGGCAATTGCCAGGCGCCACGACTCGAATTTGAGACAACTATCCACCTGCCCGATGTGTTCAAGGAGATTCATAAGACATCGTCACTTGAAAGGTATGCGTCACTTTGCCGTTGTTCATTCTCTCTGTTCAATGTCAGTTGCAGACCACTTACTGTTACACGAGGACAAACGGAAATATAATTGCACTGAGGCAGGTTGCATGAGCCGGTTCAACACACGCGGTCTGCGCCGTTCGCACCTTGAGAGGGTGCACAAGAAGGGGCTGCAGCAAGCTTCATCGCCCCCTCCAGCAAGTCCGGTGGAGACATGAAGGTTGCCGACGTCCATCATCGCGATGTAGGTTCACTCGCGACAAAGTCACATATGGCCTTGCTTGCAGGTCTCTTGCAGAACCTTTATTCTTTGCGCTTCCTAGAGCACAAATACAAGGCCTGACCTACCTCCACAGTTCGAACCCTCGCCTGGTCTTGCAAGCAAGGTCTCCGCCGGACGCAGCCGGCGCTGCCTCTGGTGAAGGGAATGTGTGCTTGTATTACCTGTGTTGAGGGTTGCCCTCGTTTTGTGCATGGTGGTCGGCGTACTTGCACTCTTACAGTCACCAGACCTTCCCCATGGATGTAGTGTGTAGTGTCTTTGTATTTCCAGATGCTTAGTACGAGTAAATTTAGGGTATGAAGCGCGTCCTCTCGACGTTCGACCTGTGTCTATGCTACATCATACGAGCCGCGCGTGCTGGATCGTGTCCGTCCCCTACTGGCCTCGGGCGAGTGCATCCGTCGCGTGGAGACGGCGTCCGAGAGGTTGCGCTGGTGAGCCTCCGCACCAGGATGCACCTCCGAGCCCCGTAGGTAGGCTTCACTCGATCCGCGATGATGCGCGAGGACGTCGCCGCTGAGAAGGCTGCTACGCTCCTCCTCGACCATGCGCGTCCGGCTGCTGCTGCCCTCCTCCATCCGGCTTCGATGGCGACGATGTCGCGGGCGGTAGATAAAGGATTGGGTTACAATTGTGATGTCGAACATTAGCGTACCGCCGCTGCCCAATAGATATCTGCGACAAGAGGTAAGAGGACGAGAGGCCTAGAGGAGAGAGATGGACGCACGGTATACTCTCTCGTATGAATGCTGTAGACGCTGGCGGCGGTTGGTGCACATTAGGCGAGGTTAGGATGGATGCAACATAGAACACGTTCCCGAGGAACGCGAAGACAAAGAGGGACATCGACAATCCTTCCACGGATTTTCGAGTGAACTGGATAACTTCAGCAGGCGTCGAGCATAAGATATATAGATGACTTACGTTCTTCCATATCTGCGGCAAACGAGAGGTGAGGTATAATGTAGTGCACAACCACGCGAATATACGACCAAGGAGGCGCTCGCTGGCTGCATCCGCCGCGCTGACAATCTCCGACGATAAGGTATCTATCGTCCCGTCCAACGCAGCGGACTCGGGTACGATAACGTTAACGTCGCGCCCCTGCAGTACGTGGCCGGAGCCGATGCTGCTCCGCTGGCTGAGCGCGCCGAAGCTGAAGAGCGCGAAGGCGGCGAGGAACATGATGTTGTTGCGATGGCTGGTGCTTCGGCGCATGGTGCTTGGCGCGATGGGACTCTCGCCCGCGCGCTCAGCTGCGCGACCACGCTCGAGCAGGTCTACGGGCGGGTCGACGATAAGGTCAAGGGAATCCCCGCGAGGCATGATAAGACTCGTCCCACGGCGACGACCTCCGCGTTCAAGGCTCCAGGAGACGCGTTTATGGCCGAGGGTACGGCCTCCCTCGGAGTGGAAGCTATCGGCGAGGGCAGCAAGGGCGCCATCATCGGGCTCGTCGTCGTCCCCGGATGGATGACTGCCTGAGGGGTCTGCGCTTGCGAAGTGGGCGTGTCGATGTGAGGGGTGGTGTTGTCGCTCTTCTTGTTGCGCAACTAGAGCGGCGGCAGCAGCTACGTTGGCTGCTACGGCGGATAGGGTGCGATAGCGCGGGATGGGGCGCTCATGGGTGTGTTCGGGCTTGGTTTGGGGGGGTTTTGGCCTGAGCGTCTCGTAGTAGACGTACTGCGCGACAAGCATGCAGTCTACTGTCACGAAGTATGTTGCAAGCCATGTCTAGAGGAGAGAGTCAGCAAACGTCTAAGGAAATTCTGTGCGCCACGCACCTGGAACAATAGTTGTCCGGTCAAGAGGCATCCAATGAGATTAGATACGTCCCCTGCTCATTGTTCAATGACGTCTCGATGGCGAGTTATGAGCACTCACCGAGTAGCCAGTTCGCGAGGAATGGAAGCGCGAGCCCATCACACGACTGGCGCTTGACGTTCTCGAGGACCTGTCTAGATGGCGTGATCTACACGCTGCCCGCGACCTTCACGCTTGACCACTCACGGGAACTGCGCCCCAAGCCAGCAGGCGATGGAGGTATAGCCCAGGAGCTCGCTGAGCCCGCCGAGGTCGAACATCGTGGGGGAAGACGACCGAGCCCCGAGTCCTGCGGGGTAGGGGTATGGAGATACGGATAGGACCCCGGGCCGGCTCGAATGAAACTTGAATGCTCCGGCCGCCCAGATAGCGGTATAGAGCCTCTCGTTCTGAGGTACTTTGGCGGAGCAGGCCTCTCAGCGTAGCGTGAAGTTCTTGAACAAGCAGCACGAGGAGGAACGACACAGATGACTCGCCATTGCAAATATTCGTCCGGCGGCGGCGGGGAGATCGCCACAAGAGACGATCCTGCCACCTGCCCCGATCTCATCACAAGGCCATTACTTTCCCGCCTTCATCAACCTCAATTACATGACGGGGTACGGTATAACATACGATCGTTACAGTCCTCAAGATATAATGCGAGAATATTCAAGAAAGCAAGTTGCAAGCAGTAACAGCGGCGGGCACCGCACCAAGAAAATGCACCAGCTAGCCCCCTCATTTACATCGTCGTCGCCTTCTCCGCCACTTCTGCGTACGCCGCGAAATTCTCTATCACGACGCGCGACATCAACACCTCATCCGGCTGACCCTGCAAGGCCGGCGGCAAATTCAGACGCGCCACCGCGCCCTCATTGCGCGAATGACAGAAAGCCAGCACTTGTACACCCGCGGTCACGATGAACTGCGAACTATGTCAGCGACCATACCATACTTTTCTCACTCCCGACCAACAAGGAAGGACACTCACCAACTCGCCGGCTCTCAATCGCTCCTTCAATGCCTCAAAGTCTGCTCGCTGATCGATACTCGCGGTCGGACTGCATAGGGCGCGCGCCGCTGGCCCCGTCGAGCGGACCGAGTCCAGCAATGAGTGCATGGCGTTCGCGCCGTAGAACTTGCCCGGAACCAAGCCGCCTGGGTTGTAGTTGCCCACTACGAAGGACAGCGAGGGTGCGTCTGGGACGGGCACGCTGCCGACTAGGACGAGCGGTACCCAGCGATCGGGGCTGAGCTTGAGTGCGAATTTCGATTGCTCTGAGGTATCATTGCTGCAGGAGGGGTCAGGCCAGATCGTAATCAGAGACTAGGAATAGGGGACGTACGGAGGAGTGGTACTTGCAGGCTCAACGGGATTGTACAGCGGTCCGAAGATCGTACTCCCCCTCCAAGTCGACACATTCGGACCCGCTGTGGCTGGTGTCGACGGTAGCATACTTTCTTTCGCCTGAGCAGCACTGATACAATCCCCTATCAGCAAACAACGCATCTCCTGTACAAACGAAAGCCATACACGCTCGACTCAGCAGGCTTCGATACATCGGCAGATGACTCCTGCTCAGGTTCCTCATAGTCCTCCAGTGTCTCTTCAGCCACAGGCTTCCCGGTCGCCAGCCGTAGCAGATCCTCGCCAGAGGGTGGCGGCGAGTCCGGACGCAGTCCCGGAATCCCGTCATCGAACAAGTCCGTCTCGTTGTCTCCGAACAGATCAGCGGTGCTCTCTCCGAAGAGGTCATGAGCGTCTAGCTCGCCGTTCGTGTCATCCTGCTGCCAGCCATCGTCAGCCGCGTCGTCCTTGACATCCATCGCAGTGTCGGTGCCGCTCGCAGCGCCATCATCTTCCTTTGGCGCATTCGCCTGTTCGTTGCGCACAGGTTCTCCGCCGTTCGTCGCGCTGCTGTCCTCATGCGACACCCCGTTAGCCTTCTCGACCTCCATCGCCGACTGTTGCTGCTGCTCAACCAACGCCGGCTGCTGCTGCCCCATCCCCGGCTGCTGCTCCAACAACGTCGGCGCACCAAACCCAAACGCCGAAGGCGACCGATTCGGCCTCAGCACCTGCTTCTCCTTGTCATACACCAGCAGCGCGCCCTTCGGCTGCCGCTTCGGCAGCGGAGCCCTCGCCTTGACGAGTGTGGCTCCCGTCTTCGTGGACGTGACACCTGTGGGCCGGGGGGACATCAGGGCTGGGTTCGGGGTGGTCGCGATGGGTGGGGTGGCGGACAAGTTGGGACGGGTGGCGAACGAGATAGGACGGGTCGCAGGCGGAGTCGGGTTAACAGGTATAGGAGGAGTCGCAGACAAATTGGGTGGGGTCGCGGACGCGATGGGTGGGGTCGTCGACGAGGTCGGTCTCGCAGGCGTGAGCATCGTCGCGCTCATGAACTTCGCCTTCGCCGCGATGCCTGTCGCCTGAGTAGAGGCAAAATCATCCATGAGGCGCACGCGAGGGTTCGCGGCGCGCTGTCGGTGGAAGGGAAGGGGCTTTTCGGGTGGAGCGGCGGAGGTCGATAGTTGCGAGTGGCCAGCCGATCCTGCATGTGGCTGGTTGGATGATCCCGCGTTCGGTTGGCTGGACGGTCCCGCATTTGGCTGGCTGGAAAATCCTGGGTATGTTGACGCCGGCGGTCGGTGGGGTTGGGGAGCGGAAGGCGTGGACGTCCCGGAGCTTATCGTAAGCGCAGGTGTATGCTGGCTCCGAGGAAAGAAAGAATCGAAATTGGGTGTGGACGACTGCGAAGGGTAGTTATGGGTGAGCTCGGGCTCGATTGGTTCAGGATCGAGGGAGAAACTCCAGTCGCCACTAGGCTGGGAGATCCCTTGCTGTCCGTGCAACCAGTCGTTCGGATCGTTCAGCATGGTTGGCGTTCCGAAGAGGTGATGTGGTGGTTGGTAAGGCTGTGGCGATGGAGCAGGTGCCTGTTCGACGATTTCCGGTTCGGGGGATGGTTTGCGCGGCTTGGTGCGCCGTGGGATCGGCGCAGAGACGATTTGGATGTCAGAGGACGAGCCATCGTCGGTGGGTGGTCGAGGGGGTGCCTTCAGCTTCCTGCGCTTCGCAGTTGGCCGTTTTGACGAAGCCTTCTCGTCGTCTGCCGCTCGTCGCTTGCGCGAATGAGAAATACTGGGCATAGGCTCGTCATCGGACTCTGGTGATGGTTTTCGATGCTTTGGCTTCTTCGAGGTCTTCGTCTTATGCTTGCTGGGAATGGGGGCTGTCGCGACCGGCTCCCCTTCATCGTCCTCCGGAATAAGCTGCGAATCACGTCCCGGTCCCGGCTTTCTGCGCTTCTTCTTGGGGGAAGAGGTCGGGCGTACAGGTGCGCTGATGCTGGCCCGCGGTGGTGACCGTGGCCGAATCAGGGCCTCCACCTCCTCTTCGTCCGATGCGCTCGAGCGATGCTTGTTGCGGCGTGTGCTCGTAGTGGGTCGGTGGTGATTGCTGCGCGACAGCGGCTCGTTGTCGCTATCCTCTTCGTCGTCAGAGGGGGGAGGGCGCTGGTCTCGTCGCGTAGTTCGCGTTCTCGCCGACGAACTGGAGGGAAGGTTGGGTGATTGATCGCGGGTACGGTGATTTGAGGGACCAGCTGCTTCCGACGCGTCCTCGTCTTCATCGTCGGAGCTTTCCTCGTCCCCCCTCTTCCTGACTGTAGCAAGACGGTCAGTCCTGTGTGTAAGCCATACAACAGAATGTCACGCACCCAGAGGTCCGACCGCTACGAGCTCCTCGCCATGGCGGAACTGAAATGTCTGGTTTGGATCACGTCCGTTCAGACCTTTGATCTCGCGACTCCAGAACTCTTCGATGAAGTGCTCTGAGCCGCCCTCAAAGCTCTCCTTGGGCTCCCATCTGCAAGCACGGTCAGTCACGCACATCCTCGACATGTATGCGCGGTGGCTACGCACGTGTCGTCTTCCGGGCTGTATCCCTTCCACTATAGGTGTCGTCAGACATGTTAGAGAGTACAACACTGCACTTGACGCGTACCCGAACACAGTATTGCTGCGATGGGAGGTCATCAGGCGAGTGTGATCGCGTCAAGCGGGAGGACGTACGAATATCGCGCGCTGACGTTTCCCTCTGCGCCAGGCGCGCGCCTTGGTGATGTGGTCTTCAAGTTTATGTTAAGGCGGAGTATAACATAAGGAGAACATACGTACCTACTGCGTAGAATACCTCGTCGCTCATGCCTCCAATGTGGACGCGGTCACAATGATCGTGGGATTCGGAAGGAGGCAACGGCCCGACGGATCACCGTTTGTTTGTCCATCCGAACGGACAAACAGAAGCAGGAGCAGCTTCTTCTCGACGGTCATGACAAGCTCATTCACCTATCTCCGCCACCACCAGCGCCCACCCAATTCCTCGAAGGGCATTTCAGGCCGACTCGTCTATATTTCTTAACCGCATTGCCGAGGCCTGTTCGTCGGTTCTCTGTCGATAATGCGCTCGCGAAGTCAGGCTTCTTCTCGGCCTGCTAACAGCCCTCGCAGCTCCACTCATATGCATAAGACCGGCAGTTTACTCTCATGAAGCACCCGCTATCCGTAGTAAACGTCTAAGTAAAGGGCCTCCTGATCACGCCGCCAACGTTTCAACGCCGAATGCTGTGATAAAGACCTGCCCCAAACCTGTCCGACGTTCACACCTTGGAGACCCCATCTGATGCGCTCGAGCGTCGAGAGCGCCCTGCATTAGCGCTCGAGATCGTACAAAAGGGATCGACGCTGACAGCGGGATGTAAAGCCCCTCTTCGAATCCCCCGGTATCATGAACAACAAGCCCGTCGAAATGGCCACTCATCAGCCTGCTTCCGCCTATGACACGCCCCCGGCGTACCCTCAGCCTCAAGGCCAACAGCCGGTACACCTTCACCCACCGCCACCACAGCAAATGACCGCGGCGCAAGTGGGGGAGCAATATCGGGCAGAACGTACGTGTACCTTTGGACGTGGTCGTGCAAAGGAAAGCTCACCATGACGCGTTCGTACACAGTGTTTGCTCAGTGCGCCCAGGGTGTACACGACCCGAAGACCAAATACGGTGTATGTGGAATCATCACCGCCGTACTCTGCTTCCCCTGTGGCCTGATCTGCCTTTTGTAAGTTCGTAAAGAAGCGGTGCATCTGCGCGCACTGACTTCCTGAAAGCACCGACACCGAACAAAGATGCACACGCTGTGGTGTCAAAGTCCAGTGATTCTGCGCGTGGAGGACCTCGCCTGCAAGCCATCATTCTCTTCGAGGCTTTGGGGACCCATGCATACCCAGATACACAATTACAACACGATATGACTTGTAATGTACAATGCACTTTACACGCGTAGCGACGGGAAGGAATAATATACGCGCGCCATATGCATCCGTGGAGTTCTCGGAGGTCTTCTCTGATCGTGTTTAGAAAAAGGAGCAGCTCATGTAGGGGAACCAGACAAGGGGTCGCGCTATCAGACGAAGTATCCGAAGACAATTGTTGGTTAGTTCTTTAGAGATGTTCAAGACATGCCATTCATGGTAAGGCAAAGTCGCCACGTGAAAAATACCCCCATGGATCAGCATCCTGATCAGGCCGCCATTGTTATAACGCCGGAAGCTATGATCAACGTGTCTCGGCCAGAGCCAATATTCTAAACTTGTCTATAACCTTAAGCCGATGGAGGCCCCATCCGGCGGAAAAAGACATGTGCACTGGCCCCGGGCATGCTCTGCGCCGATCATAGGTATAAAAGAGCTCAGGCCGGCGGCGTAGGGCAGCCTTCTTTCCTCGACTTTCCCTACTCCCCTATACCATGAACAGCAAGCCCGTAGAGATGGCTACACACCAGCCTTCGTCAGGTTATGGCATGCCTCCGGCCTACCCTCAGCCGCAGGAGCAGTCGCACCTGCACCCTCCGCCACCTCAGCAAATGTCCGCAGCCCAAGTTGGAGAGCAATACCGGGCAGAACGTGCGTGAAAAATTCCTTTAGCATCTCAACGATTACTGACGATGGCGTCCTCTTGTGTAGTGTTTGCGCAGTGTGCCCAGGGCATACACGATCCCAAGAGGAAGTACGGTGCATGCGGTATCATCACTGCCGTGCTCTGTTTCCCGTGCGGCCTGATCTGCCTCTTGTGCGTTATTGTCTGCCTTCTACCTACCGGCGCGTACTAACGTTCCGACAGTTCTGACGCCGAAAAGAGGTGCACGCGCTGTGGCGTCAAAGTCGAGTAATCTTGCTCTCGACTTTTTGGAAGTCACATTGTCGGGGCGCAATGATACCCATGCTACCCGCGTACCCAGCAGCCGGGCTGTCCGCGACGCCCCTTATCAAGATTCGGCCTCTAGTCAATTGGCGTTCGCTACGATACGATACAATACCTACCTAATGGGGATGCACTGCTGCTCATTTGCTCCCCTTGTCCTTCGACAACATCAACACTGTCCGCTCCAGCGACCCTTGAGTAAGGCTGCCTTTGCAAGGATAGCCGTGGTTGCTGGCCCCGTGATAAACGGAACACCGTCGACCTGGAGGGACCGTTGGTCTCAGTCGTCGGGGTAGATAGAAGTGAGAACGACTTGTATTCACCTGGAGGGACCGTTGGTCTGCTCCAGTCAGTAATAGGTACGAGTAATGTATGGGTATGGCTCACCTCAGTCGTCGGGGTAGATAGAAGTGAGAACGACTGAGGAAAGCGGTAGCTAATATCTGTATATATAGTGTGTAACATATCACGTGGTCGTCACAGGAGAGTCACATAGTCCAACACACCCCCATCAGCGAAGCGAAACAAGACCCAGAGACTTACAGTGCTTCTGGTGGGTAGGAGCGGGGAGTGGTTTAGTAAGTATGTCAGCTACCATCTCGTCTGTAGGAATCCAGGAGGGTGAGAAGGAGCCGTCGTCAATATATGTACGAATAAAATGAAACTTCACATCAACGTGCTTGGTACGACTCGTCGTGCCCTCTCCCTCTGCGAGGCAAAGCGCACTGCGGTTATCCACCCGAAGGGGAAATGGCGTCGGGAGAGGCAGATGAATAGCCCGGGCGAAGAGTCGCAACCAGAGCGCCTCGCGTAGGAGGTGGGTCATGGCGGCGTACTCGGCCTCCGTCGATGATAGCGCCACGCATTTCTGCTTGACTGCTGACCATGCGACAAGTCCGCCGTATAGGAATATCGAGAACCCGGATACGCTTTTACGCGTCGCGGAGTCCGAAGCCCAGTCGGCGTCGCTGTAGCCAAGTCCAGTCGTGCGAAGTGCCGTGTCGAGCGGCGGGATAGACGAGTCAATGATAGGCGCTGTGGCTGGGAGCTGACCATCGTACTGTAGGGCGAGATGACGCGTTTTCCGGAGGTATCGTAGGACACCCTTCGCGAGTAGAAGATGACCTCGGGAAGGGTTGGCATTGTACTGTCCGAGCGCGGTAACAGTGAACGCGAGATCAGGTCGCGCAGTCATGGCGAGCCAGTTGAACGAGCCGACAAGGGATTGGAACTCGTTCTTGACCTGAGGGTCAGATAGGTGGGGAAATAGCTCGGGGTGCGGCTTCACATCGGCGGGTTGCATCGTGAGCGGCACATCGTGGTTGTGGCAGTCCTTCATGCCGTTCGCATCGAGGAGGTCGTCGATAAAGGTCTCCATCGAGATCCAGAGACGACGGCTGATGGTGTCGCGACGGAACTTCATGCCTAGAAAGACGTCGAGATTGCCGAGGTCCTTCAGGTCAAAATACTGACGAAGTCGCATGATGAGCCAGTCGTAAAAGGCCTCGGAGTTGGTGCCACAAATACCGTCGTCGACGTGGATCCCGATAATCATGTCGAGTGTGCCGTTGACGAGGGGGACGGATGGGTCCGGCGATTTCGTCCAGAATGCGTAGAAGACGGCTTGGTCGACGTCGCATACCGTGAAGCCTATCTCCTCGAGCGCGGCGCGTAGTGCATTGTACCAGGCGCGGGCAGACTGTTTGAGACCGTAGATCGCTCGGATAGCGCGTAGGACGTGAGATAGATCTTTGAGGGGAAAGCCAGGGATTTGGCGACAATAGACTCGTTGGTGCAAGATCAGCTGTGGAAGTAGCTCTTTTGCAAAAGACCTCGGCATTTGTCCGAAGGTCTTTTGCAAATCTCGAGACAGGTCTGTCCTCACAGCCACAGGCCCCGGCACCTCGCCGGCGATCCCCCGGCTTCCCGCCTTATGCGGTAGGTGACCCCCCGACCTCGCCGGTCGGGGTTTCCCGCAGCACGCGTCGCGCGACGCGCGCGCTCCGCCGCCGCCGCCGTTGCCACGCGCCCTGCGGCGGCTGATGCGCCGTCCTCGCGCGCGTCGCAGCTGCTTAGTCAGCGCGTCGGGGGCGTCGCGCTCGCGCGCGCGTGCGCCGCCGCCGCCGCCGTACGCGTCGCGTCGTGTGGAAAACGAGAGAAAATGGATATATAACATAGTAGATAGTTATAGTGTAACTAAAAGGCGCTGGGGATGCGCAGAAAACGACGAAAAAAGCGCGAAAAGCGCTGGTGAAAATTTTTGCCAGCACGGCACGCGTCGTTTAGCCCGCGTGAATGGACATGATGAGCGAGCGCGCGTAAAGTAGGGTAAGGGGAGGGTGTAGGCGAGCCGCATACGCGCAGCCGATCACGGCTCTGGCCGCTAGCTGAGGCGGGGGGAGGGGGTGGGGGAAGGGGGAAGGAGGAAGGGGGAAGGGGAACGTCGAGCTCGATCCGCGCTATCCCTGCACATGGCACAGAAGCGGATGTTGCTGTCATGGCCGTGAGAGGGGTGAGGGAGGCGGTGCTGGGGACGGCGACGCTTTTGAGGGGCGCGGGGATCGATGCCGCGCTAGGAAGCGCGCGCGGGCTGGGGGGTGATGGGTTGGGCACATGCCGCCGCCTTGGGGTGAGGGGAGCGCATGTGAGGGTCTGTTTAGCATTGCCGAGGCGACGAAGATGAAAGGGGAGGGCGCGGCGATGGGCGAGGGTGGCGAGGTGGCGGAGGAAGGGAAGGTGCAAGCATCCGATCATGATGCCTGCAAGCGCGACGGCGAGCGACTGCGCGTGCCGAAAGTGGTGGGAAAGAGGGGGGGGAGGTGTCCGAGGTCGCTCAGCGTGACGGGGGAGGAAGGAATAGCCAGATGCGCTGTGGAATAGCGCGCAGAGGCGGTGGCCTGCCGCGCCAATTCGGTCTCGATGTTCGGGGCCGCCAAAATCCGTCTTGGGACCGTGCGGATGCCGGTCCGGACATCCGAGGAGCGTCTTCAACGACTTCGATGGCCCCGGGAGCACGCCGAAACGACTTTGAGAGCATAGTAATCTTATCAAAGGGAGGGGGAAGATAGTAAGATAACTCATCGGTGGTTTGAAGTGGATCTGGTGCTCAAAGTATGTCACAAACATAGAAACTCCTCAAATTTGCCCTCCATAACACTGTTTCTACGCTTCTACATGATATCCATGACATATTATATTGCATATAGTATATGCCAGGTAAGAGAAGACGTTTTCGCACACGACGCAGCTTATTTGGTGGCGATCCGCCGCGAATTGGGGAAGAAAGAGCCGAAAGACCTTGTTTTTGGGTGTGAGGCATAAGAATACATGGGTATGCACAAAAGCCAGCCGAAACTGACGTTCAAGTTCCGTCCTCCTCAGACATCTGTATGCTATGAAACTTTGTATATCGTATATTATATATGTGCTTGACGATAATCTTCTATTACTACGCTGCCTAGAGCTCCTCGGCCTGCGTCCGAGGCCGTCGAGCGCGACGACGACGACGATCGGATCTCGGACCGCAGCCCCGGCCCGGCCATCCGTTGCGTCGCGGCGAGTCGATCTTGGCTCTCAACCACCACCACCGGCCCTTCCCTTCCGCCCCTCCCTCCCTTCCACCCCCCACTCTTATCTCTTCGTCTTCATCACCGGATACGACGCGTATTGCGCGCTTCCCACGCGCCAAACGCGTGGCTGACGTGTTCCCGACGCTGACCGAGCAAGCAACGCCCAGGGGCCTACCGCGACGCGCAGCTACGTGTCAAGACACGGAAAAGTCGCCAAAGACGTAGGGGAAGACGGCCACTTTATCTCACAGGTGCGCCACTGCGCTCTGCGCCTCGGATCCCTACTAACACTTTTTTTCTCTATCTTTTTCGGCCTTATAACAGGACGCCTCCCCATAGCGCGTCCGACGCTATGGGTTGGTGTTTCATTGACACCTCAGCCAGCCTCCCCCCCGCTTCTCCCCTTCCCCAATGCCGAAACGCGTCCCCGTGTCGAGCACGGCCCGTTCGAGTACCCACCGCACTGGCGAATTCGCGGTGCTGGGCTCGGCACGGGACGCGTATATCGACGCTCCTAGGCCGGTCTGGCCTAGGAGCTGTCGAGGCCTATGAGCGCTAGGCTGCGCACTCGCAATCGCGCAGGTGCAAGCTCACTGGCCGGTGCGCGACCGTGTGACCGCAGTCACACGCCTCTCCCCAATAACCACCACCACCTGCGCCGTCTCTCCTGTGCGCGGTCTCCCTCGCGCCCGCGCCTCTCGCCCCAGCACCCCCCTACCTCAAGTCCCCGCTGCCCCCCCCCCCTACCTCACGGTGGCTCGCGCTCGCGCCCACCGGCCGCACCCTGACGACCACCTCAACGGCGACGCCTGTCGAGCAGCGCTCCTCCCGCCACCAACCCCCCTCTCCCTATACCTCCTAAGCATGCGTGAGCGGGCATACTCGCTTTCGCACGCTGCCTAGCGTGGGTCGCGCCGGCGGAAAATTTTCGCCGGCGCTTTTTGTCCTTTTTCTGCGCATCCCCAGCGCTTTTTAGTTACATTACAACTATCTACTATGATATATATCCATTCTCTTTTGTTTTCCACATGACGCGACGCGTACAGCGGCGGCGGCGGCGCACGCGCGCGCGAGCGCGACGCCCCCGACGCGCTGACTAAGCAGCTGCGACGCGCGCGAGGACGGCGCATCAGCCGCCGCAGGGCGCGTGGCAACGGCGGCGGCGGCGGAGCGCGCGCGTCGCGCGACGCGTGCTGCGGGAAACCCCGACCGGCGAGGTCGGGGGGTCACCTACCGCATAAGGCGGGAAGCCGGGGGCTCGCCGGCGACGTGCCGGGGCCTGTGGCTGTGAGGACGGACCTGTCCCAAGATTTGCAAAAGACCTTCGGACAAATGTCAATGTCTTTTGCAAAAGAGCTACCTCCACAGGTG